>PISX010014088.1:0-54273 GCA_004024625.1 Mellivora capensis | reverse complement strand
TGTCCATCAACAGATGAATGGATAAAGAAGATGTGGTATATATACACGATGGAATACTATGCAGCCATCAAAAGAAATGAAATCTTGCCATTCGCAACGACGTGGATGGAACTAGAGGGTATCATGCTTAGTGAAATAAGTCAATCAGAGAAAGACAACTATCATACGATATCCCTGATATGAGGAAGTGGAGATGCAACATGGGGGACAAGGGGGGCAGAAAAAGAAGAAAAGAAACAAGATGGGATTGGGAGGGAGACAAACCATAAGTGACTCTTAATCTCACAAAACAAACTGAGGGTTGCTGGGGGGAGGGGGTTGGGAAAGGGGGGTGGGGTAATGGACATTGGGGAGGGTATGTGCTATGGTTAGTGCTGTGATGTGTGTAAACCTGGCGATTCACAGACATGTACCCCTGGGGATAAAAATATGTTTATAAAAAATAAAAATTTAAAAAAAAAAAAGAACACGGACATAACTCATATTTTCTTTGAAACACCACCCCAATACCTCACATTGTCATTTGAGAGTTTTAACATCATAGGATTTTATAAATGGAAGGAAAGTTTTGATACAATCACTTCAAATTCATATGTTTTGTGCCTGTAGTCTGGAAATGGTTTGGTCCTTGACTCATGCTCTCTGATAATTGATCTACCAGTGTAACTGAAATTTGCCTTCCATTCCTTCCCACATGCTCCACTGCTAATTCCCTTGCCCCTTTTATTCATTGTTGTATCTTGGACGCTACTGCTTTCAGTTCATAAATGCTTTTCACTATAAGCAGTAGCAAGTCCTGGTATTATTCCTAAGTATTTCAGAAACATTACAACAGAGCCAGTGGGCCAGCAAAGAAACTTACTACTGTATCAAATACTCCTTCAAAAGGAAACATGTCTTCGATGTTTGATAATACATGGCTTGAAAAAATAGCCTTTGAAATTTAGAGCAATGCAGAATAGGAAAAGTGCTTCAGAAACTATTTGTATTTAAATCAGTGCTCTCTTATTTACTGGCTGCGTGGGTCAAAAAAGTCATAGTTTTTCAATCTCGTTTTTGTTATTCATAAAACAGACAGACCTCTCATTTCTAACCTTGTTATTTGACCACTGTTCTCAGTTACACTTCAGCAAAAGCACTACATGTAGTTAGTACATGCATGCTTCTTTGTGGTGTTTTCATCCTCTTTTTTTCTGCAGAATGTTTTCTAACAATGTATTCTCAGCAAACTGATTTTTTTGGTCATCTCAACACAAACACTGAATTTCCCTATAAAACTGTACCATGGATTCAAAAGTGCATTTAAGTGGTCCTATTATATTCTTATTATTCCTTGCATATGCTTTCATTAATATATTAATTTTAAAAAATATTTAGTTTTTAAAATATCTCTCTCTCCATTTGAATACAAAATTTTATGGTCAGAACTGAGTTTGTTTCTTTTTAGCTCAAGACCTTGAGCAACATACATAATAGATGCTTAATAAAGTTAGCTGAATGGATGAAAATGAAATGATTTAAGAAATTTTTAATTTATGTTTTTAAATTTCTCGCTATACTCAAAAGCCCTATAAAAGAAAATATATTGTAGTAGTTACTAATTACTAATAATACTAAATGATCCATTTATCAGTTCTTTCTATTTGATGAGAGGTTAAATAATATTAATACTACTCATATTTATGTAGCTTACTCTGTGTTAGATAATATGTGAAACGTCTTATAAGGGTCTTTTATTTAATCTCCATAATAATCATATTAAGAGCTGTTGTAATCCCAATTTAAGTAGAGGAAACTAGGACTTTGACAGAATATTTATCTTCTCTAAGTTTAACTCTTACATAAAACCCTTCTATAATATAATGATAGTAACTGATTTTATATTAATTTAAAAAGTTATTTTCTTATGAATGTATAAGGACACAAAGGTAATCAAGGTAGTATCAAAGAAATAGCCTTTTTTAAGGTTTTATAACAATAGAAGAGAGTATGTATTTTGTTCTTTTTATATGTAAACTAGTTAAAGGTGACATGGGTAGGGAGTATGTAATTGTACTAGATATAGTATTCCTAGAAGTTTATTCAATGTCATATATTATTAAAATCATAATTTTAATATTTTCCTCATACTATCAAAATAATCAGAACAATAAATCAATACAGAGAAATATTAACCTTTAAGTAATACATAGTAGAAAGTATTTTGAATTAATAATTAAGAGATTAGTATCATAGTTCTTTATATTCTTATAATAATACTATTATAGCTCTCATTAGCTCTTGTCTAGACTACTGTAATAACTCCTAACCTGACCTCAAGACCCTAGTCTATTCCAGTGTTCTTCTCTCTATTGTAGAATTACCTTTCTAAAACAGTTTTGATCATGTCACTTTCATACACCATGATACTATGTACCCAATAAAATTAAAACTATTTAGCATGACATTCAAGACCTTTCAAAGAATGTCATTTTATTTTAGCATTTACTATAAATTACTGCATATTAGTTCCAACTCCCACCAATTTCTACCAATAAATGCTGGCTGCATTAGACAATTCACTATCCTGTCACACCAGGCAAAGCATCATTCCCTGAACAAATGTTTGGCTCTCTTTTCTCAAATTCTGGCTTTCTTCAAATTTGAGGCTTTGTTCTTGGAAGTGTAACCTTGTCTCAGTCTACAATACCAAACCCAATTTAAGTTATTTTAAGTCAGGTAAACTAAAGTACTTTCTAACTTTTTAAATAATCATACTGACATTGTATAATAGAGATCTAATTCTGTCTTGGATGTTGAATCTATCAGGATAGGCTAGATTACTCTCCAATAACAAGCAACCCCCAAATCTCAGGGGCATAATACAACAAACATTTATCTTCTGCATTTTCATACTTCTGCACAAAGGGAATGAACTGATTAATGAGAGCTGTGAGAGTTCTGAAAATATTTTGAACAACACAGTTAAAACAGAGTAATTGTGCTGCCACCAAAATAGTAAATTTGAAATGCAGCTAGCTTTCTAAGGGAGCATTCAGGATGGCATGAAAATCAGTCTCATGAATCCATTGTCATGCCTCACAAATGCACACTGCAAAATCATGTGCAAGCTTCTCCAAATAAGCAGTGATTATGCTAACTCTAAATAAAAATGCTATTTCATTCACCCTCTCCAATGTCTACTAAACACCACTAATAATTCATACAGTACTAATTTGAGTTTAAAGAAATATCTGATACTTCATACATGAAATCTGTGAATATTATTTCCTATGGATTTTAAATACTCATAAACATATTATGAGGTATAGTAAATATTAATTCTTTATCTTTAAATCCATTATTAAACAAATCTCCATATGCCGATGGACAGCTTTTCTGCTTTAAAAGATGCACTGTCAAACTTTATTCCAACTTGCAAACAATTAAATTGTGGAATTTCATGTACTCAAAAACCATCTTTTTTCCTCCACAGTCATTCTAATCCTTAATAATGAAAAGAGCAAAGTTAACAGTTAATCTTTATGCAATGTTTTAGTTCAATGAATGTTGATAAGACTACATCAAAATCTAGCTAAAAGGATAACAAAATATAAAATATATTCCAGAATTAAGAAATGATTAGCAAGAACAAAAGTGAAATATACAGATTAAAATGTCAGATATTGAAGCTCTCTGCTGTTTCATTATTGTTAATAGCAGTAAACATTATAAATCTCAAATTTAGCAGGCAGAATGTCATGCAATTTGTCAAGTTCAGTTTAGCTAAAATGAGTTTTGTTGCTTACACAATCAACTTGTTAATTCAGTTGGCACTTATTCTACTGCTGCTGCATAAATCCTCAACTATAAGCCACAACACACATTTTAATTTGCTGGCCATCAGATTAAACAAAGACATGTATTCATTCAAGTTGCATTGTAGTTACACTGATTACTGCCTTTAAACTCCTCATAAGAATTATTTTAAAATAAGTTTTGGTTCAAATTAAAGTCAGACTAGCCCACATTTCCACTAATAATCTTGATGTCTACCGTCCTTTATATAATTTTCAAGAAAGCCCAATATTTCAGGGGAATACTTTTCCTTAAATTTGATTTTTTTGGCTCTGAATATATTTAATATTGTTTGTTTTCATAATTATTATAATAAGCTATTGATAATGCATTACAACTTTCTTTTCACTCAGAATGCAAACCAAAAACTCAAATGTCAGTACAAGTTGTACACATTATTTGTATGAGCAAAAAAGATATAGATTAATAAGTGAATGGACTGACCTGAGATTTAAACAAAGAAAATCTCTTCTAGAGATCACTAGGGAATTATTATAAATTCAACTCTATCTCATGTCATAGAATGTCAAGCCTGAAAGAAAATATACTTAAATCACTCATCTTCAAAAGAGGAAACAGGCTGAGAGAACTAAACTAATTTGCTCAAAGAATTTCTTGATGGTAGGTACAAAGCCAAAATAAGAACCTGGATCTATTCATGCCCAGTGTTCATTCCACTATATCTCAAAGACATCAGTTCACTCTCTAAGTCATTATAGGACATTTACATTGTACAAAATATTAAATATAAATCAGTCAAAGAGCTGAATATGTCATCTCTACACTTAAGTATTTATAGTCTGATTTAATTTTTTATAAGCTAAGACACTTTCAACAGTTAGTACACCACTACCCCCAAAAAGTCTAACTCAAACTGCATTTTAAAAATAAGTTCATGTATATGTTCCCATACAGTAAGGACAGAGGTGGTAAAGTGAGCTCAGGATTGGCTGTTTCAGCCCCACTCCCATGCTATCTCATTCACAAGGTTTAACCTAAAGCCAATTCACTCAGTGGCTGCCAGAAGCAGAGACATTTTCTAGTTCTAATCCAATGAAACATAAAAACAAAACAAACAAACAAAAAAACCACCCTTTATCTTCTAGAAGAAACTAGCAAGCCACTTTTTCCTACCACACTGATCTAAAATGACTTAGTTTGTCCATTCTGGAACTGGCCACATATAAGGAGCAGGAACGGAAATTTTTGTTTAGGTAACCAATGCAAAACACATATTGGGGGCCTGAAATGTCCATTATCAATATGGCAGTTTATTCTCAATTAGTATTAGTCACCATATATGAGTCCCTTCAAAATGCTTTTCCTATATGCATATAAGTTAACCAAGGATTTAATTTTTAAGAGGACAGGTGATCATTTTTTTCAATTATGCTTTGCCATTTTTTCCTACATGACTCTAGGCAAAATACTTAACCTCTTTGCACCTCAGTTTACTCACCTGTTTAGTTAAGATAACAGTACCTGTCTCATATGTTTTTAAATTAATTAAAATGGCAGACTATTACTTATAATTGTGGATGACATAATAGTATTATACCAATGTTATGTATAGTTATTACTTTGGTTGTTGGTATTGCTATTACTATCTTATTATTAATAAGATAAAAAAGGCATAAATTAACACAAAACTTTAAGGAAAATTCTTTTTGTTTACAAATTGTATCTAGCGGGGGGGGGGGTGGAGGTGGGGGGGCCACCTGTGGGGCTCAGTCGTTAAGTGTCTGCCTTCTACTCAGGGTCCTGGGATGGAGCCCCACATCAGGCTCCCTGCTCTGAGGGAAGCCTCTTCCATTCCCTGTACTTATGTTCCCTCTCTCACACTCGCTCTCTCTGTCAAATAAATTAAAAAAAAACAACAAACAAACCAAGAAACAAAAAACCTCTAAAAATAAAACAAAACAGAGGCGCCTGAGTGGCCCAGATAGTTAGGCATCTGCCTTAGGCCCAGGTCATGATCGTAGGATCAAGCCCCACATCGGGCTCCCCACTCAGCGGGAAGCCTGCTTCCCACTCTCTCCCTGCCTGCCTCTGCCTACTTGTGATCTCTATCTGTCAAATAAATAAATAAAAACTTCAAAAAAAAAGTTTATTAAAAAAAAAACTTAAAAAAATTGTATCTAGTAGGAGCTAACATCTGATGCAAAGTAACTATTACAAAGCAGAAGCTAACAACTATTCTACTTGATGATTTTTTTTAAGATTTATTTATTTATTTGAGAGAGAGAGAGAGAGGGAGAGAGGTTGAGAGGGGAGAGGTCAGAGGGAGAAGCAGGGAGCCTGATGTGGGACTCAATTCCAGAATTCCAGGATCATCACCCGAGCTGAAGGCAGTAGCTTAACCAATTAAGCCACCCAGGCACCCCTACTTGCTGATTCCTAACTATAATTTCCACTTATATGCCACCTTCTTAATGAATGTCTTCCTAGTTCCGCAATACAGTGTCTTCATATCCTCCAAATTAGAAATTAAACTTAGAGTAATGGCATCATCAAGGCACCCTCCCTCATTAAACAAGTGGAGTCACAGAATTTTTCTGTTGACACACTTATCAAGATATACTATGTTGGCCACAAGAACTTACTTGAATGTATTTCCTATTGGCTAGCACAGAAGCTGGCAGGCAGATTTTCTGTAAGGGGCCCAACAGCAAATATTTGAGGCTTCGTGGACCACAATATCTCTGCTGCAAGTCACATGGACATATGCAGAAGAAACCCACAAAAGCAAGCAAGTCCTCACCAGCCCGATTCTGATATTGCTTCAATCTACTTCTCAGCCTTACTCCTAGGGATAAGGTTCTTCCCTGTGCCTCCATAGTGTTGAAGGGGCAGGCTCTGCTTTTGTGTGGGTAGGCAGCCCCTGCCCCAGTGTGACCAGTAACCAGGCAAGTTAAATCTGTTTGATTCTTTGGATTTATTGTTGGTAACCCACTTGATGGAAGATTCAAGGTACGTTCTAGTATTAGATTACTTAGTATTAAGGTGATGTTTTGATTTTGCAAATTTTACTCCTTGTCTATTGCTTATTTTAATTCAAACTTAAATGAGAAAGGGAGATGCTGTTTGCTTAATGTTTTCTCAAACTCTAACATCTATTGCATTGTTCAAGACACTTAAGGATTAAAATTTTGTGGAAGTTTTTGGAATACCAGTGCCCACGGCTTTGGCCATTGATTATTTTTAATGAGCTTGGTGTCGCTTTATTCAAGGGGAAACAGTCCATGGATCTGGGGAGTCACAGTGCCTCACAAGCGATGGAGTACCCTTCACAAGGGATTCCGGCCAAGAGTGAGCTTTACCCAGCTTCACAGACAGCAATTCAGAAACAGCAAAACTGGCTGGGGCTGTTTACCTAACCTTCTTCAGCAAAATCAAGGAACAAGGAAAAAAGTGTAGAGCCCAGAATTGTTTTGTTCTTTGGGGGCATTCTGGACTGAATACACTGCGTTTCTGTTCCAGTGGAGCTTTTACAGAAGAACAAAAGCTGTTTGCTGAGAAGGCGCCCAGGCCCAGGCGTGGCTCTATCTTCGGCCTAGAAATTTATTTCGACGCTCGTAACAGTTCCTCTTTCCTGGCGACACAAGATGACCCCACGTTTCGGTATCCTCCTGGCATAGTCTTACTTCCAAAGCTTTGCGCGGGGTCCCTCGGACTGGTTAGCCTCTCACCCCCCCACACGCGGGCTGTGAGAAATGAGGACGCTCCCCTCACCACCACCACCACCAGCGTCTCACTGTCCTGGACCCTACCTGGGCTGCAGGGACTTCAGCAGGCTCTCCTCACTCAAGGCTTTGGGATTTGCGAGGGGATCGGGGCAGGGGAGCGCCCCCAGAGAACGTAGGATTTACCGGAGCGTGATCCCCCACCGCGGAGGCCGCCATCATAACTTGTGGGCGTGGCCTGCGTTTAAAGTGGCAACCGGCGAGGACCGCCTTGGGAGTCACTGAGGCCTACGGAGCCTCACACGAGACCCCTCTTCTCCTCTCACCGCTCTTCGGTTTGTCACCCCACCCAGCGTCCTGGGGCCTCTGGGTATTAAATTTTAAAATGTAGAAAAAAATCATTTTGATCTTGGCGGCGGGTAGAGGCTATCTGAGCCATGAGGTGTTTTAAAATTGACTTTTTTTTTTTTTACTATCGTGACTTGGACAGGTGTCTTTAAACCTAGAATGATGACTGCATGGGATTTCCATCATGTTGGGTAAGATAAATAGAATCCTTGTGTCCCCTCAAAATTCCCACGTGGAAACCTAATACCCAAGGTTGTGGTTTTCCGGAGGTGAGGCCTTTGGGAGGTGATTGTGTCATGAGGGTGGAACCCTCATGACTGAGATTCATGCCTTTTTGAAAGTGAGGCCAGAGAGCTAGCTAGCATTTTCTGACAGGGAACGCACATGGAGGAGACACCCACAAAGCAAGCACGTCCTCAGCAGCCCCTGATTCTGATACTGCCTTGATCTTGTACTTCTCAGCCTCCAAAACAGAGCAGTAAATTTTAGTTGTTTATAAAATCCCAGTCTATGGGACTTTGTTAGAGCAGCTCAACAGAATAAGACATTGGGTACCATCTGTTTCTCATGCCCATGTGCACAGATGTGCCGCCTTCCTAGACCCTAAAGGAAAGACATGATAACCTTACTCTCATTAGGCAAAAGTCTAGATACATGCATGCAGGTCATGAATGCCTCAGCCAAATGAGACTGTTCCCAGTCCTAAAAAGCAAAATCAGACTATGTTGATTCGGCAAGGTTATGGTATTCTGCAAAGGCTGCACTTTAACAAAGGATATAAGAGCCAAAAAAATGGCCACTGTAGACTTCAAGCAAAATGCTGCTCATTAGTTTCAGGAAGTGGAATCATGGCCCTGAGAGTTTCAACAAAGGTCCCACTGCAAAACTTTAGCTGGCTCAGTTGGTCTTAGTGCAGGATGCTGTGGCTTGACCTTAAACAACTTTGGTTTTCCTTATATATTCATGACTAGAACAAAGACATGATTATATAAGAAAGTGTCCAGACTAGGCTTTGCTATTGGTGAGCAGCGTAATATTTACTACCTTAAACTATTAGGTGAATTATCTCTACAGACACTCTAGTTAGGATTTAGTTTTAAATTGTTAGTGCTTGGTCCAGGTAGACAGTATTGGATCAAGTGCCCTAAATTCCATCCTGCACAGAGGTTCCAAAGAGAATTCATGAGACTTAGCTTCAGGATTAAGAGCTATAAAACTCTCAAACTAGTAAGTGAATTACAAAGATATTGAAGGTAGAAATACAGTGCATCTTCAAAGATATTTATGGAATTAAGTTTCTGAGAAAAGAGAAGGGAGCCAGGCAGGACAAGTATATATAGATCAAGGCCTGGGCTGAGTTAAATGTTATTCTGATGGGGGAAAACCCGTAGGGTGTTTTCAAACACATTTTCAAAAATGTAAAGTGGGGATATAATATTTATTTGAACAATGGATGCTTTTGGCAGGCTCAGAACTTACCATTTTAGGAATATGAAAGAAAAAACAAATGTTTAGGCCACAAAGTAAAAGGAAAAGAAAGCATTGAGATCCAGGAAAGAAAATGCTACTTCTACTGTGTTAGAAATGGTTAAGTGACCAGCTTATGAAGCAAGTTAAATTGCTACCCACTCAGCTGAGTAGGCTTGTAAGGAGGAGAGGAAGAACAGAGGGAAATGGTAAAGATAGTATACTTTGAGAAGCCTGTGACAGAAGAATTGGTTTTCAGTCAACCACTAGGGGACACAAGCTTAAAACAAAACAAAACAAAAAAACCCAGCGGCTTAGTTCACGACTATTTTGAGGATAATTCCCCAGCTGAAAAACATGTAGGGATGTTGCAGAAATTCCCATAGGAAAGTTTTCCACATCAAGAATTATTGGCATCAGGGTGCCTGGGTGGCTCAGTTGGTTAATCGTCTGCCTTCAGCTCAGGTCATGATCCCAGGATCCTTGAATCGAGTCCCACATTGGGCTCTCTGCTCAGCGGGGAGTCTGCTTCCACCTTTCATTCTCCCTCTGTGCTCTTTCTCTCTCTCAGATAAATAAAATCCATAAAAAAAGAAAAGGTGAACACATTAAAAAATTATTGGCATCAGCTACTTTGACACTGAACTGATTACTTATTTATATACTTATTTATTTTACTTATACTCAATGGACAACCAGAAGACATTGCATAACTATTCACTGACCCAAATAGAGGTGGTGTAACAAAGCACCACCTTATTTAGTTGCTCCTCTTTTCAAGCCTAACATTTACTCGGTGTCCTGATTACAAGGTTGTAAAAGAAATCTAGGGACAATTTCATAGTTTTCTATAATTATTTCACTTAGAAAATCCTCTCATTGATTATGAAAGAACAGTTCTGAGGCTCAAGATTGCTAACTACTAAATGTAACACATTATATATTAGATCAAGGAGGGAAATAGTAAATTTCTCCAGAATAAAAGACCCCAGACAGACTGAACTTTGGGTCTGTTACTAAAGCAGATTATTGCCAGCCAATGCCTACTATTCATTAATTTATCAGTCAACACATATTTATACTCATGCTTCTATATAAATACTGAGGATTGATATTTGAAGATAATAGCAAACTTGGGGAGAACTTGAGAGAAAGTAGACAAAAGAAAATTATATGCTGATTATTTAAAGAAGTGACAGCTGTTTAAAAACTTGTTGTCTTTTACTATTACTTCTTGTAATCAAACATGGTTAAGCATAGTTAAGGTTCTTAAAATTCTATAGTTACAATGTTTTGGAATTTTAGAAATAAGATTAAAACTTGAATCTTAAGACTGCTTGTGATATGGAAAGTCAAGTTTCAATTAGGTCAAGGTAAAGGGAGAATGCAATTCTTTCTGTGGCTTTATGAAAGGTCATATCACAATTCTACAATATTTTATTTTTAAAAGGTATCCATTATTACAGAAATATAGTATCTTGGGTTGTCTGACAACTTGCTTGACACAATCTGTCATAACAGAGATCAATGGTTATGACACATTAATTTCCAAAAATTTTTCAAGATATTTTGAATAATGTGTTATTTTAAAATTGGTAACATTTTGTTAGTATTAAAATTATTAATTGAACATATTTACTGCTAAATAAACAGAGGTGTCTGTGCACAATTATTACACTCAATTAATTGTTTACATATTACCAGAGCAGCAGGCACATGGTCTGTATGCTAAAAATATGAACTCGAACCAGAATCTGCCCCTCGATCCATTTTTAAGGAAAACTATCTGTGCCCCAAATGATCAATTCTGGAATGAACCAAAGGTCAACTTAGAATAATATAAAATCATGGATCTCCAAGGAACCTTAAAGGGTTGGCTAATTCAATTCTCAGCTGCCTTCACATAAATCAGCAAGGTTTAATGAATGTTAGGAGTCTTGCAAGAGAGGTATCTAGGCAAGGAGATCACCAAATTCCCGGGAGGTAGAATTTTCTCTTACATCAAGTCTACAACTATTCTATTACAATTTACACTAATTTATCTTTTTCCAGTTAATACACTAGAGAATACAGGTCACTATAACAAATTGCAGAGCTAGAATAATCACTCTAGTTAGGAATTTCAGAACATTTGGTTCAAGGTTTGTTCCTCACCCTTACTCTGACCTCATACTCCATGTAGAACAAATAAAAGGTAATGCAAAGCTGAGATTTTTTACACTATGTATGACTTAAAAATAATTTAACATTTGTATATAAACTGGTCTATAGAGATTCACTAACAATCAAGAGAGTTATAGCTGCAAATCCTTTTTCATGTTAAGCAGACATAAAATTTTTAAAGAAAAATTTAAGAAAGAATAGTAGAGGTGCCGCTTTATATAACAGTTCATTACTTCCAGAACGTGCATTACTATAAACTGCTCTTTAGTCTGAAATCATTTAGAAATGGAGAAAACAAAAAAGGGATAAAAGAAAATCACTGGGAAATATTATACCATAGAAAACTACAACCATTTCTAATCTAATTGAATGATTTCCTTAGGATCACAGCAGTTGAATTATAGGATATTTTGATATCAGTTTAAAAATGGATATTAAAATGCCACTTATATTTCCTAGTTAAGTCCCAATAGAAATGTATTGGAACTAAAGGAAGAGAACACACTACTATTAACCCTTATCTTATTCATTTCCTTTTTTAACAATTTTTAAATATTTATTTGTTTATTTGAGAGAGAGAAAGTGTGTGCAGAAGCCGGGGATGGTGATGGTGGACAGAGGGAGAAAGAGAAGAGGGGAAGCAGACTCCCCACTGAGCGGGGAACCAGAGATAGGGCTTGAACTTATGACCCCTACATCATGACCTGAGCAGAAGACAAGAATCAGATGTTTAAATGACTGAGCCACGCAAGTGTCCCCATTTCTTACTTTTAAAACATAAGATATTTTAAATTGGGGCTACCATTAATAATTTTACAGTTTTATAATTCTTGTTTGCACTTTCCAGAAAACATATCAATATGTGTATATACATTATTTTTAAAACTTATATATCTGTGTACTAAATTGTGAAATTATATCTTTATAATAGTAGTTTTTAATACACAGTATTTTAATACACATTATTTATATACACCTTACATACACTTTAATACACAGTATTTATTTCAGGAAATACTTTCAAATACCTACCATGTGTAAATGCTAGGAGTCAAGACCAAGAGAAAGAGTAGAGTAATTCTAGGCCTCATGAAATTTAGTCATACTTTAGACAGTTTCCTTAGAATAAATCGTACAAAATCTAAATCTATTGTTATCTATGCACCTGGTTCCCAGTTGAGTGGAATACTTCAAATTATCAGATGGCTTTATATGATTTTCCACATTTACTGCCCTTGATATTTGTATGTTCAATCCAGTTATTTGTAGAAAACATAGTTGTTTATAATGGTATGGAAAAATGAAATTAACTTAGTCATAGTCGATTCATTTTGGTTATAAATACATTAAAATGGTAAAGTTGTTTGATATTTTTCTAAAAAAGGAAATATTGTTATGGAATGGGAAATTTTTAGACACCACATTTTTTCCAAATAATCTCTTATGATAATCCAAAATATTAGTTCATTCTCCAGAGGAGCTTTCAAACACCAAGATTTGGTGAAGTCTCATGTCCAATGCATAAAGTCAAGCAAATAGCACATGTCATTGCTTGCTTAGCCAAACTTGTCTTCGGGATCCAGGCAGATTTTGCTATCATATAACAGCTAACAGGTGGGGTTTCTCCTATGACCTGAAGAGTGCTCAAAAATGTTTATAGGCACAGTTCTACCATGATTTGTACCATAGGATACCCAGGTTACTTTGTTGCAATAGTTATACTTAAAACAAACATGTATTCACTATCTATTATTTGGAAGGCATTGTGCAATATGCAATTGGAAAATGGGTAACTGGCCAAGAAATGATCCCAAAACCCGGTTTGAGAAAATTCCCAAATTTAAATAACTTTAGTACTAGGCAGAATGATGTTAATAATTAAAATGAAATAGAATGTACATGAATTGATTCGAAAACTAATTACTGTATTGCCAGAAAGTGGTGGCCTCTTTTGATCATATTTGTATTTGCTGTGACTATATTAAGTCATAGAATGCACATGTTTATTTGTTAGAATTGATGTGAAATCATTTAATACATTCCTTGTTTCATTACACACAATTCTATGAGAATCCTTTAGTCTTATTATAATCTTTCTTTAAAGAAAATAATTCTTTAAAGGTAAACCAAACCATCTACCTAGACGTTCTTTGGCAAAAAGTCAACTTAGTAAGAGAAGCACAAAGAGGATATACTAGAACTACAATCCTTTACCATTATGCCCCTGAAAACTATGCAGGTTTTGGTATCATGTTTCAGATATTTATCCTCTCTCTGATTCTTTGAAATTGAAGGATAAAAACAAAAGTGTGGTTGGGAGAAGCGATGAGATAATACTTATAAAGTGATTTACATGGTCCTGGCACAAAGGAAACTCTCAGGAATTATTTGCTATTATTATCCTGTATTATCTGATGCTTTAATTTGTTTCTTAGCATAGTAGAGCACGTTTTTCACTATATTATGGTAATGCTTTAAACATTTTAATTGGAAAAGAGTAATGATAGAAAAATCATTTTATAGAAAAACAAAAGAACTGTGAAGAACCCAGATTTCTGTTTTTTAATTTTCAGTGTTCACATACTACTTGCTTATAAAGATATTTCCATAGAAAGAGATTAGGGAATATGCAATATAAGAAAATAAATTCATAGTTTATACTGAAATTTATAATATATTATTGTCTATGGGCCATGGAAATATAAAATCTGACTTTATGATACTTTTTGTTAAGTGGATTTCAACTGTGGTTAAAGGTTTTCAAATTCATTTAAAAATACCAGTGTCTCATGGTTAGATAATTGAGCTTTTTCCTACTTACATAGGTATGTACACTGTACACATAAATATGTATAGTTTTTTCAAGATGTAAATAAATCATTTAAAATTTATGCAAAATAGAAAAATATTTGCCAACACATTGAAAAAATATAAAAATATACTATAAAATTTTTAATATAAAAATCTACTAGGGGCGCCTGGGTGGCTCAGTGGGTTAAGCCTCTTCCTTTGGCTCAGGTCATGATCTCAGGGTCCTGGGATCGAGCCCCACATCTGGCTCTCTGCTCAGCAGGGAACCTGCTTCCTCCTCTCTCTCTGCCTACTTGTAATCTCTTTTTCTCTGTCAAATAAATAAATAAAATCTTTTCAAAAATAAATAAAAATCTACTAACTTCTTATTTTTGTTTTAGGTATTTGTTAAGGCAATGTTTCTTCTATCATCTTATGTTAATAGACTACTAACTATTACTTAATAAGTATTCTTGTGTTGTTCTTGAAAGATTTATTAAGTAATAAGGCATAAGATGGGCCATTTATTTCCTTGTTAGAATTTTCAAGATTTGGCTTCTAATCTTAAATATTTTTATATACCGCTGGTAACATATCATATCTCTCCTTAGAAAGGTTGTTTCCTTTATGGATTCATGATTAATCTTTGGAGTACACATGCTTCATGAAGAAGCCTCACTAACGAAAAACATAATAACAGCGACTCTAGCACACTTTGGCACAGTCAGGGAAGGCAGTCTTCCAGCAAAGCTATTAATGTCAGAACTAATTGAGTTCTCAGAATTTTGTTAATTATTAGAATGTATATTCATATTAAAAAATCTCTGTCCCTCTGTAGCATGAACTGAAATTATGAATTAAGAAGTGGACAATAATTACCCTTCCTTCTCATGAAAGTGGGAATCTGGGGTCCAAGCTAAATTATAGTTCAGGGAGCCTGGCCAAGATAAGTGGGCTGCAATACAAACTACCACAGCAATTAAAAAGTCACACATAACAAGCGCAAGAGCAAGGCAGAGAATCCAGATATGAAGCATTAGAAAAGGAATTTGAAGACATCTGATACTAGAAGGTAGAGGGGAGCCAAGAGATATTCCTTTCTTTAGCGTATTTGCCTATCAATGCTGGCTAGGGCAAAACAGATAAAGCATGAAGTGTATATAGGAATTACGTTTGACTCTTTCATATTTCTGGGGAATTGCTTAGAAAGAGAAGGAGAAGGATGGGAGCAAGAAAAAGAAGGAGGAGGAAGCTGGAGGAGTGACAGAAGGAGACTAATGCCGTGTATAACAACATGATTCACTAAAACTGAGGAGGAATAGTCCTGTGTTTGCTTTGGCAACACATATACTGAATTTGAAGAGGAACAGTCTGAAGTTAATATATATTGAGTGCCTACTACATGCTAAGCACGGTACCATGTCCTTTAAAAATTTTCCCCAAGGAAAATACATGCAAAGTAAAATTTTTTAAGACTAAATTCCTGTGAAAAATATCATGGTGATTTACCAATAGATGGTAATATCTAACTGCCTAATTTTACCGCACAAATCAATATTTTATAATGCATACTGGAAGTGACTTTTCTCAGAGATAACAAAGGCAAATTCCTATAAATCTGACTCCAAATATTTATACTTTTAACTGCTTTGTGATTGATGATGACAGAACCCTTTGCTGTGTGGTATGTATATCTTTCCAGGATTCAAAGCAAGATATGAATGCTTCAAGTCGAAAGATTACAAGGAATATTAATACAAGGTCTTTTTAAAATTCAACACAGTGCCAAAAAGTATGTGGTATTACTAGAAATGAAATCACTAGACAGATTAAAGATTTATAAATATTGAAAAAGCAACAGTAGATTTTTTTCTCAGAATATTAATGACTAAAACATTGGGAACTGAGATTAGCATTAATGTTAAAATCACAATAAAATGGACAGTGCTTGGGAGAGTACAAATGTTCTGCAAAAATTTTATATAGAACATTTCTTATTATATACAAACCTATCATTTTTTGTTTTAATTCTGCATAATATATGGTGAAGTTATTTTAACAAAGGACACTTTTAAACTATACCAACAAAACAAATGCCAAACCGATAAAACATTTTAAATTAAACATTTTTATTTGGTTTATAGAAACATAATAGTTTCCTCTGTATTGAGCTAATTATTTATTAGGTTGAGATGATGAAAATTAACCGATGTTTAGAGTGAGGGGGTACAGTGGAATAATAGTGCTGTTCAGAATATCATCCACTGTAAAGATGCTTTTTATGGGATTTATACTGTTGTTCAGAAACAACAATAGCTACAAATTCACAATGCAGTTTAGTTTCAAAAGAGGATTATGCATGCATATATAACTTTGTTTTCTTAAAATGAAAAGTAACAAAATAAAACACAATTACCTAAATTATATATTTACTTGACAGAGATTAGATTTATTGCAATGATCATTTCCTTGAGTATAAAACAAACCTCAATCCTACTAAGTATTTTTAAATTTCCAGAAATGTCATTAATGATCCCATAGGATAATATGAAAATGATTTTCCTTTTTATTTAAACTTCTATGCAAATAATAGCTAATAGCAAAAATTTATTGACACTTGTGTGTGCCAGTACTGGTCTAAATACTTTCTTGACTAACTTCACATTTAATATATGTAAACCACTGCACCAGGTAGATACCATTATCCTCTTTACAGATGACAAAAGACAAGACAGAGAGAGCTTAAATATGTTGCCTGAGATAACATATTTAGTGTTCCAAAGGTAGAATTTATAACAAGAGCTTATATTATTAAACTCTAATAAGGTTCAATATGAAGGTGACTGTTCTGCTGATTTCTTATAAAAGTAAACAAAAAGTTAAGTATTAACACTTAGTTATTAAATATATACTTATATGACATATGCTAATTTCTGTTCTAAGAACTTTGCATATATTAACCCATTTAATGCCAAGAGGTGAAAAGCACAGAGCTGAAATACACACCACCTTTATTTTATATGTAAGAACACTGCAGCTGGGGAAAGAGAACCAAGATGCTAACTTTGATATCTGACAAATACTAACATTATTGTACTATTTGTTTTATGGTACATATAACTCAGAGTTTGGTTTTTTTTTTTTATTGACATCAATAGTTACATTAATTAGTTACACACAGGCTGTGCTATCCCTATATTGGAGATGAGAAAAGGCAGGATGTGAAAGATGCACTGATGAAACTTCCTAAATAAAATAAATAGTAGGACCAACACCCATGTATTCATTTTCTAACTAATAATGATTTCTTCTATGTGAGTTGTTAAATACCCGAATATGGTTGTTCAAACTTCTTTTCATAGCCATTTTTAAAAGCCTCACAATATGTCTGAAACTGTGCTGGGTTCTTGGAACACAAAGATAAAAATGTATCACTTTGCTTATAGATGGGGGAACCTGAATCCCCAGTTCATGCCTGTTGTTGTGCTCCTTTCTATTCAGTATTTGTCTTGAGCAAGACTGTCCTGATTGGGGTAATGAATTCTCTTGCTACTCTGCTTAAAGACCCAAAAATTTAATCATGAGAGAGACATGGACTTACTCTTAAATTCCTTAAGTATTATCTGGAAGAATGTGAAGGTGCCACATGTGTGTAGAAGAGCATTTCACTCTACCCAGGGAGTTACTCGAAAGACTCACCGCCGGGGTGCAGGCTTACAGGCAGAATGCCATTTCATCTGGCAGGCAGAGTGATGATAGACATGGACAAGTCATGTACAGAAAGGCAAATAAATCAGTACATTTGGCATATAGCAGACATAGAACAAAGTGGGGGAACTGATATGGGTCAAGTTAAATTTTCAGTAAGCGCATTTTGTGCTTTTAGCATTATTCTAGGGACTGAGCATATAATGATAAAATGGAGAGAACTTACTCTCCTGTCTGGCAATGTCATAATGCAAGCAAATTAAAGAGGCATTGGAAGGAGACTTCGAAAATACTAGCGGATTAGAATAGCACACCTAGAGCATTCTTCTGTTGTAATTGGTATTAAGAAAATATTTTTTAAAAAGGAAAATATTTTGCCACACTAATTTACTATGCTTAGAGGACTACTTTGAACATTGAAAGACAAAAAGGAAGTTTCCTTTTTTCTTTCTTTCTTTCTTTCTTTTTTCCTCTTTTTCTTTTACTTTCTTTTTCTTCTTCAAATTTTTATTTAAATTCTAGTTTGTTAACATATAGCATAATGTTGGTAGAAGTAGAATTTAGTGATCCATCATTTACATTCTTTCTTTTTGTTTAAAATTTTTATTTCTGATTCAGAAGTCTTTATCACTTAATAAACAGCTAATAAGTTAGCAAACTGCAGCAAGTATGATTCTAAACAAAAAGGGATATAAAAACCAAACAGCAGAGCTACAAATCATAATAATTAAATGTATGGAATAGTCTAAAGGGACTTTCCAGAAGCCCATAAAAAGAGAAAATCTCACAGCCAGAAAAGGGAGGCAAGGTTATAAATAAGTATAAATAAAGGCAAACTGTTGACTAAATTGCAGGAAAATAAAAGACAGAACCAAAAAAGAAAACTACTTTATTATAGAAATGTAGAATATTTTGCTAAATGAGCAATGCTCCATTTAAAAGAAATTATTAGGTATTTTGTAAATACATCATCACCTTTGACAATCTCTTCCTAAGCTCTTGAAATCTCTCTATACTGGGGTGTTGGCTGACTCCGTCAGTACAGCATGGGACTGTTGATCTCAGGGCTGTGAGTTCAAACCCCACATGGGGGTAGAGTTTACTTAAAAAAAAAAAGCTTTCCATATTGGTAAGTCCCTTTTATTAACCCCACATTATTTAGGAGGCCAGATCCTTTATTATTTCTCCCCAAATAATATCTCCAAGAGACACTGGAAGAAAAGTAGGTTTTCTTCCTTCTTTCCAGAACCATCTTCTCCATAATACAAAGGGCTGATAATCAGAACCTGGATACTAGGAAAGTCCACAGTTTCCAGAGGGGTCAGTTGCCACTGAAGGAAGGTACTGTTTCAGCTTATTTTGTGAGACCCATGGCCAAGATCGTCTTCACCAGAATATGATGAGTTGAATATTTTTTTTTATTCAGTGCAGTGTTAGTAAGATTCACTTATAACAAGTAACACAGAGGACATGAGGAGATGGAGAGGAGAAGGGAGTTGAGGGAAATTGGAGGGGGAGATGAACCATGAGAGACTATGGACTCTGAAAAACAACCTGAGGGTTTTGAAGGGGCAGGGGGTGGGAGGTTGGGGGAGCCAGGTGGTGGGTATTGGGGAGGGCACATATTGCATGGAGCACTGGGTGTGGTGTAAAACTATGAATTCTGTTATGCTGAAAAGAAATGAAATAAAAAATAAATAAAAAATTTAAAAAAATTGTCTATATATAAAAAAAAAATGAACCAGGATAGTGGGAACGAATTGAGAATAAAAGTTGTATCTATGAAAAAAAAAACATTCACTTATAACAAAGATGATTTCCTATTTCTATGTACAAAATTCAATTACTGAATTGAATACATTTCTGTGCATTCTCTCCTCCTCATCCCATTACTCGTGAAGAAAGGAAGTTTTCTCACTTGTTCTCTTGGGGACTAATTTCCTTGTCTGTCTTTCCTCCAGTCATTCTCCAGAGTAGCTAATGTCATCTTTGTTCTTTAATGCAATCTGATCATGACACTCACTTGATTAAAAGCCCCATGAGTTAATTCATTACCTTCTATAGAATGAAGTCCAAATGACTTAGATATGTTCTCAGACTTTTACCACCTAGTTTCTCTGGAATATCTTTCCTGCTTTCCCAGGCACCTAGCTTTCAGGATTATATTCTTCTTTCCTATACAGTGTACCACAGAGTTATGTCATTTCTTGTTTCCCTCTCTGCTCTTTGTTTCTGCCATTCTACTACAATTTCCTTTTATTCATTCCTTTCTCTTATATTTAGCACTAATGGAATCCAAATAAATTGTTGTTAGTTGAGTGACTGAAAAATGAATGACTGAGCAAATGGAGAGACCTGTCCCTGACTGTGGTTTGGTGCTGCATGCAGCCTTTAGCCTTTCATATCTCTAGTTACTCAGTATAATTGGATTGGAAAGAGCTCTATTAAAATTGGAACATGTACGGGCACCTGGGTGGCTCAGTTGGTTAAGCGTTTGCCTTCAGCTCAAGTCATGATCTCTAGGGTCCTGGGATAGAACTGCTCAGAGTGGAGCCTGCTTCTCCCTCTCCATTTACTGCTCCCCCTACTTGTGCTCTCTCTCATGCTTTCTCTCTTCTCTCAGGCTCTCTGTTGCATGTGCACTCTCTCTCAAATAAATCAATAAAATCTTAAAAAAAATTGGAACATGTGGCCTCACATCCCAATTTCATTCTTTATCTCATGAATATTGTATTCTTTGTCTTCTCTGGGCCTGCCTGCCAACCTAACAAATGAATGGTTTCCTTACAGAAGAGTTATAAGCATCAAATATGGTTAATGTATGCAGGAACTCTTGATAACTTAGGTAAATATGTCAATTTATAAGACACCAGTGTTGATTATTCTGTTACTATTCTAAAACTGGTTGATCCTGATGTGATTTATGTGGCACGCTCATAAATCATTGTCACATGTAAGACAGCAGAAGTAGCCAGCTTACCTCTCTCAATAGCTGAACAAGATTGCATATGCTTTTAATGCTGAGATAGTGAATAGCAGATTCCTTAGGAATCCATTTTACTCTGGTGTGGTCTAGACATACGCAGGGGGGAACATAATTTCCATGAAGCCAGGAGGACCAGGCCAGATACATCAGCACCTTTCCTAGGTTCCAGCTCTATGCTACTTTCTTCTGCATGTGTTTTGTAATCACATATCCTAAAGTGACATCCAAGGAGAAGATCTCAACGTGGGCTTGGAAGATGACAATAACATAGAACAACATGTGCTTCAGTAGCAGGAAAATTGAGTCTTGAATTAGGCTTTAACAAATATAAATAATTTGGATAAATTAAAATGGAAACTAAAAGGCATTCCAGGCCAGAAAAGCTCTTAAATTAATCCTACCATTAGAAAAGAAAAGTCAGTGGGAAACTGGACAAACTTGATGGGCGCTACAGTGGTTTCTGCTTTGCTCTGTAGAACTTACAGCATGAGATATTTATAAATACTGAAATTTAGTAAAAAAAAATTATTTTTTAATATTGAAAAAGTGGTAGAAAGGGAATTATCTGTTTTGAATTAAGAATTATAGTTTTAGTTAAAAATTTTCAACAAGCTACCATGCTTCCCTTGCCCTTTATTCGGTTATCTGCAAGTGAGTAGCGTTGGTGCTTGTTGGTTCTATTACACGGTTAGTGGTTAATTTTTGAGGCACAAGGGCTCCAATTTAATTTTCTTTTCCTCATTCCATTGATGACATAAAGAATGTCTTTCTATAGGTGACTTTTTTATCTTCTATTGTAGCAGCCTCATACTATGACATAAACTGGTAATTCTAAACAGATCTCTCTCCTTAAGTGAGGTGTCTTGTTTCTCCCTCCTATTTTGCCACCTATTGTGTATTTTCTTTTGTCATTATTTGACCATTTAAAAATCATTTTGGATACCCATTGTTCCTTTTATTGCCATTTTGTTCCTTTTTTTTGCCATTTTTTCTGCCATTCAGAAGAATTATAATGTTCAATGTTATAATTATAAGCTTTCATAAAGCCAAAAATATTTTTAGGTATTTGTGGCTGCTAATAATTTCCTTTTAAAATTATGTCACATGGTTATTAGTTTCAAATTCTCAGTTCCCAAGTCTATATTGTTGTCTTAGATTGGATTCTCTATTTTATAAATTTAAAGTTGTCCATATAATTTAGAAATCTTCTGTTTATTGCATATTCTAAAGGATTTATAACATGTTATAGAAATAATGAATTGTTGAGGTGGACTATTTTACTATGCCCAATAATTGTAACTTTATCATCCATTGTCCATTTCCACTAAATTTTGAGAGGTGCCTCAAATCCTAGTTCAATCAAAAATATATTAAAGCAATACTAGTATTTGCCAAACACTGCACTGGGGGTAGTAACAGACCCAATGAGAATCTCTACCTTCAAGTCTTATTATTTATTTAGAAGGCAACACAATAAGAGTTCAACTTGCACAGTCTACAGTGAACACAAAATTGTGTCCCAAGGGGGTATGATTGCTTTGCAAATTCCATGAAGGCTTTATATAGTCAAAAGGGATTCTGACTCTAATCTTGTTGGAGCCAATTTAAATAGCAGCCTTCTTCATTCAAAATACATAACTATTCTTACACACTTCTAAATTGAGTTGATGATCTTACTGTAGAAGACTAGATAGAATTGGATATTTTGTATGGTTGGGGAATTACACAATGTATTCCAGGCAAATGAAAAAAACATGAACCCAGAAGCAGGATGGTGACTGCATCTCTCAGACCTGTGATTTCAAGGCAACAAAGAACCCATTGGCAATAGTAGGGTCAACAAAAAGGTCAGGGAAAGGATTCATAGGCAAAAATGAAGAAAAATATAGGAAGGAAAGTAGGCATAGATTATGCTGAAAAGTTTGGGCAGAAGGATGACAGTTAAAGGATCTGGATATTAAATCTCATAATGAGCAGGTGTGATAGACAAGCGGACCAGCTTGGAACTATAGCATTAACCTAGCACGTTATGGTGACAGCTTGGGCTGAGGTTTGGAAGTGCCAGTATAAAGGACCGATGAGAGTTTTTTTCTTTGTTTGTTTTCAGAAATAACATATCTTAGTAACTGTCTTGAAGGTAAGAAGAGGAAAGATGAATCCAAACAATCTTAAGATCTTAGCCTGCTAAAACAAGAGTGATAATGGTATACCTACAGACAAGGGCACTGGGACATGTGTTTACTTCGAGTCTGGGTATAGTTGGAGGTGAATCAAATATGCATTCACCTTTTTTTTTTCTTTTTAAGACACTTGCATTCTCTATTTTTATTTGTGGCCATTTTTTTCCCTATCTTTCTGTCCTCCAGCAGGACATCATTTTATTGAATAAAAATAGCTATTGCTGACACTTATTAATTTATATATTGTTCTAAGTGATTTATATATGTTGACTTGATTTATCCTCACATCACTCCATAAGATAGTTACGAAATTATTATTACAAAATTTTATAGATAAGGAAACTGAAGTCCAGAGGGGAAAATGCCTTGACCAAGGTCACAAAGCTAATAAGTTCTGGGGATAATTTTAAAATCAAGTGGATTCTGCTCTTATCTACTGATACATTCTCTCTGTATCTCTGTATGTATCTACTGATACATACATACAAGCTTCTCTCACCCCAAATCCCCAGATTAGTATCACCAAGTTGTGTTTATTCTACCTCTTTTAGTTCTACATCCTTTTTTTTCTCAAGTGTTATTCCATCATGCATAACCTCTTCATTTTTTTCCTTCTCTGTTATACCAGACTCACAACTGATCTCCTATCCTTGAAACTTCTCTTAGTTTAGTGAATTCTCTCTACTGGAAAACTGATCATGCTCCATTTATCACATTTAAAAACTTTCAATGACATCCAATAAACTTTAATGTGAATTCAAAATAAACATGTAAGGTAAGGCCATTTACAATCTGATGATCTAACTTATTTTCCCAAAACTCCGCTCAACAAATCTGTTTTCCAAGCAGAGCCTCTTTGCCACTCTGAGGTTGTGCATATTTTATATACCTCTTGGCTTTTGCATATACTAATTCAACGGAGCAGAGAATTTTCATGGCTAACTAGCAAACCACCGATCAACTCCCATGCTTGTAAAACATGCTGTGTTTGAGCCAACAACTATCTGGGCCTGATTTTGTTTTTGTTTTGAACACACAGTTGGACACTCGGTTGCCAAGCTAGGCCTGTGCAACTGAAGGCACTGCTTCAATCCAGGAGTCACACTTTTACACTCTAGTCTCCTGGCTTCATTTTTGGGAGTCAAGCCAGAATAATCTGCTCACATTCTCCAGCTCATGTTTGTCTTCTTTGTGGTTCCATCCTTGTACTTAATGTATGATTTTTACATGAGCTCTTGGTACCACCTGCAAAATCTCTTTGGCCTCAGACAGTTTTACAGGTCTCTAGGCTCTCTAATCAAAATATGCAGGTCTCCCATCTTTAGAGCTCTGCTTTTGCTATGTTAACCAAAACCAGTGATATGTTCATAAAATGAACAAATCCTAACTACGGAATATATTAGACAATCTGCTATTTCTTACAGTTTGAATATCTGCTTAAGTCCCAGTGGAGGGCTGTTTGGTAAGGTCTCTGTGGAATTATGATGCTACCAGTAAATACAGTCATTTTGCCCTACTGGGAGAAAGATGCAGGGAAATATTTGTTGTGTTTTAATGTTAGTAAGTCAACAGGTAATACCGTGCTTTAGATAAAGCAAGCTTAAAAATGACGTGATGGAGAAAGTTCACGTGGAGTGAAATAATTTGCTCTGATGAAAATAAGCTGGATAAGATGAAAACAAATAAATTTGTTAGTTACATTCAATCGTATTTTTTTCTCTTTTCCCCCCAGAACATCCTTATACAGATACTGTATATGAGTTTTCTTAATTTTTTGTAATTATAGTTAAAATCAGTTGACAGAAAAATTTAATATTTAGAATTTTTTAAAGTTTACGGTAGATGAAGATAAGTATAAATAACCAATAGTTTCCTTTTAAGTTTTTTGTGAGAAGACATATTAGTCATAATATAAAATTACATTCAAAGTTGAATCTCTGGAGAACATAAACAAGGAAAGAATGTTGAAAGTTATCAATAGCAGTAGTGGTATCAAGATTTGTAAAAGGGAAGCAGTACTAAATGAAGGAAAAATATTGGGCCTGTTATGTGGTCCCAATGGAAGTCCCTAGAAAAAAATAGGGAGAATTTTGGAGCTGGAATAACCCTTAAGAATTGTACCCGGTTGGACAAGAGGATTGGGTCAGTATATCTCTGTAAACTCTGCATACATCTTGGAAAAGAAGAATTAGGCCTTGAATGAGTCAGGGTTTCCTCAGGACTGTGGCTTGACCTTAGCTGAGGCAGCACTGCGATCCTTAGAAGGAGCTGAGAGCTGAGAGCTTATTGCAGCAGCACGTGCAACAATGGTAGCAGTCCGATTTCTATTCCAGACGGGGACTTGGGGAAGCATACAACGACCATCATATCGATTTCTTTCAGAATGACAGATGGCAACCATTAAAGTTTCAAGTAATAAAAATCCAAATATTACATATATTTCAGTGTTCACCTTATTTGTAATTTTAATAGTGTACTTGATACCCATATAATTCTATTAGTGGAGTAATTTTGAATTAAATAACCCAAATGGCTTATATTCATGTAAAGTAATTAAAATAAATACTCTGGGTCTCTTCTATTTAGTAGAATATTTGCACACCTTCATTAATTTTGAGGCACCAGAATTTTCCTGGTTTGTAGTACTTACTCTTTGATAAGTCTCTACCAACAACAAATTTACATTTACCCTAGGTTCAACAAAATATCTATAACATAAATATCTATATCTATATCTATATATGAACATATATCTATAACATAATATATATAAATATATATATCTATAACATAAATATATATCTATAACATTAAATAAGAAGCTGCATTTAAGCTAGCATGCGTGCACTTGTTAAATTTAAAGAGAAACTTAGAATTTGTATGAAAATGATTTTATCTTTCCTTCTTAATCAATGTCCCAATTATAAAAAGTTTATTCACACATTCAAATAATGTGCATTTCTCAGAAAATGAATTGCATAGATATGGCTAAATTGAGCTATGTCAATTAAATAACAATGGTTATTCAAATATCTTCACCATGTATATGGGACTGTGATGTTAAGTTTATTATATTGATTAGTCCCAGTTTGTTATGTTTCAGGAAGTGAGCTAGTGAACGACGCATAAATATTTTTAAGTCAAAGGCAAAGTGAGCTGAATTTTTATTGCAGAGCCAAAATGGATTATTTTGCATTCTTAGAGCATCCATCAGAAAGAAAACTGTATTAAAAAAACCAATATGATTTTGTCAAGATGATGGGACTAAATTGGCCATGGCAAGGTTTTGTCAGAGTTTTTGGCTGTTTTCATTATTGATTGCATAACATTGATTACGTTAACTGTGCAGAGTTCCAATTTGCTTATTAAGTTTGCTAAAATAATAGATTGACATTGGCAGAATTTCTTTTTATTTGAGTTGCTTGAGGAGAGTTTATTTCTCATTACTTTGGGACAATCTTAACAACAAAACCTAAATCAGCCCTCCCCTTAAATTCTAGATTAAATTCTAGATTTTAACTTTTTATTTATTCATTTAATTGCCTGGAAATTTAGAAAAACCCAGTCATTAATATCCTATATAATTGATAGAACTAAAAACAGTGGTGGGTTATTAAGAACTTACATTATAGATAAGGAGCTAAATAATGATAGAATATCCTATTCTAAGAAAATAATGAGTAGCATGGTGACATGTTTGTCTCTAAACAATATTCAACATTAATGAAACAGAGGTATAAATGTCTGCCCCTTTTACCCTGTGGTATCTTGGACTGTTAAATAGTGAAGTTATACCAACGGAAAATATTCAAGAACACCAATAGATTATTCGTGTGGATCATACCTAAAACACACATACACACATACAAAGTCTATGGTTTCTTTCTGCAAGGCTGTCCTGTATTCTAAATGGTGTGTGATTATGATTTAGTGGGGGGAAAAGTTTCCAAGAACTTCCTCATCAGAAAAAGATGAAAAGAAGCATCACAGAAAGATGGATTGCTGTTCACTGAATATGCCATTTTGGGAAAGAAGGAGTAACCCTTGATCCAGCCTTGATTTCTGGGTGCTACTCTTAGATATCAAAATTTTAGAAAGGAAGATGTTTGATAAGTTTTAAGGAATTAGGTCTAAATAAAGATCATCAGTCACTGCTAAGATGTTTGTGAGGATCTATGTAAAGACTCAGATTTTCAAGGGGCATGGGTGAAGTGACTTAACATTATCACAAACAGGCAGGTGAGCATCCCTCGCATAAAAGGATAAGAAGGCAAAGTCCAACAGGGCCCTCACCTGCCTCATTACACCTCTACCACGTGAGACCACGAAGACACTGAATTCAGAGTGTCAGAGTGCCAAAGTGACTCTTGCACATACTAGCTCTGGGACTTGGGCAAATTACATAGCCCTGTGCCTCATCTGGAAACTGGTGACAATATTGCACCAAATTTATAGGGTCGCCACAAATATCATGTGAGTTAATATGTGTTAAGTGTTTACAACAGTACTTGTAAACACTCGATAATCTGACTATATCTATGATTATTTTATATTTGTGTTAATGGCCCTATGTGGTAGGGAGGGTTTACAAGCATGAGTGGTGGGACTAAGGTTTCAAAGTGGCAGAACCAGACATAGCCTGGTCTTTTTAAGAGATTGACCTTTCATTCCTTTCATATTAACAATTCATTAATTTTCAAAATCCTCTTTTGCTATTTATGTATCTACTTTTCTAAGTAGAAAATGCAGGCTTAAGTCTTACATTAGGAGGAAATCAATTCCAGGCAAAATTTTCCCTATTGGCAGTTTTCTCTCATCCTGTGCAGAACTTGAGTAGGAAAACTGTAACATTAATTGATCTATCAACGGTCTTTGAAACAATGAAAAAAAAACTACTATAATTGAAACTAAGTAGGCTTTAAATAGATCTGTGATATTTCTGCACCATAGAAATTAAAATTATTGCAAGAACAAAGGCAGGTAGGAATATTCTTAGAGCAGACCAAAGCATAATTTCTTATGGCATAAATCTGAGCTGTTTTAGCCTTAAGCTGCAACATAAGTTCTTAATGATCCACACTGTTTTTAGGTGAACTTAACTTGCTTCTTCTTGCCACACTAGGTTAGAATATAAATATCTTCCTTAGATTGCTGATATTTTATTATCCTAAGCTTAAAAATTTAGATATTTCACTGACAAGATAAAACATACATGTTCTGTCAAAACCTGAATTTTTCCTTTGTTAGATATTTTACTTAACTCAAAAGTTAATACAAAATAATTTTATAAAGTGAGCCAATTTCTCTAGGTACCTGTGGAAATATTTGGCAGTTACATTCTTCTGGCATGCATACTAGGTAGTTCAAAGGCAGATAGTCCTTGGGATGTGTTTTCTAAGGCTGAGAAAACTGGTTTGATTTGAAAAAAAAAAAAAAATCCAGGTCAAATCATCCTCTCAAAGTTTTATGCTATAAAACTCTAGGGGGTCTGAATCAAGGATTATTCATTCTTAGATGTATCTGATGATGTTTCTTGATAAAAATCTTGTTTTTAAGTGTTTATAAAATTTTTTCTGAGGACTCTAAATAGTCCAGTTAATGTTAATACAGATTTTTCAGAAAAGTTTCGGTGGATTTACAGGTAACTCCCCCGGCCAAGTGTTTGGGGTCAAGGACACAGATTAGGGTTTCTAACTCTTAAAATACAGCATCTAAACTGTTTGGCCACCAACCATTCACCTTGAAACAGCAACAAGGGGCACTAAAAACATACTAACTCTAGACCTAAAGAGTGACTTTGGCTTTGAATCATAAAAACTCCAGTCATGTAAGAGAGAAAATCAAGGTCCTTGATATCTATCCCCTCCTGTACATGTGCTAAATTTTGTCCTTATATCTGAAAAGCCACATGCTCAAAATTAATTTTCTCCATCCTCAGCATGATTATCATTCTTGACTTTGTGATTATTCTCTTAAATTTTAAAGGTATTTTCTAAAATTAAGGTATTTGAAAATAATTCTTACATTTTAGGAAAACTCAATAATGACACTTTCAGGTGCTGAATGGCCCCAATATAAAGTCCCAAATGACTATTTTTGCAGAATTTAGCATGAAGAAAACGGATTTTACCTCAAAAATTGCTGTACGTTTTTTGTTCACATATTTGTCAAAGCAATATTGACAGACCACTATGGGGGCCAGAGTCTGTGCTGGATGCTAGATATTCAGTAAAGCTGTCAGAAAGTTCACTGTGGAGTTGGGGAGACAGACAGGAAAGTGATTGCTGTGAAGAGCTATGAGAACCTTGGAGGAGGGATGGTAGACCTTTTCCTTGGGAGACTCAGGAAGGTCTATGTGGGAAGAGGTGACATTTGACATTGGCTTAATCATGAATAAAATTTGTAGGTAGAAGAACCAGAGAAGGTCTTGGACTCAAGTAGAGATTATAACTTTTGCAAAGGTACAGGTGTGAAAGATAAAAGTAAACAGTCAAAAAAAGTACACATGGATAGAGGGAGAAATTCCATGCATCTAGTAAGGAAGGCTGGCAGGAGTTGAGATTGAAAAGGCACTCTCAGGGTAGGTCATAAAGATGTGAGTGCTAAGGCAAGGAGTTTAATTTCACTCTTAGATACTCCATAATGGACTTCAAGCAGGGGAAGGACACAAACTAATTTATCTAATTCATGAGATAAATTGTTTGTGAATTTCTTATAGAATAGGCTATTGGTGCCTTGAAGATTCCTATATTTCCAGCACTTAGCTCAAGTGATGAGACAAATAGCACGTGCTTAATTATTATGTCTTGAATTGAATGCTCAGTCATGAGGCTGCTGGAAGATAAAAGTAAGGTAAGGATGAAGAGCAATGTTGGATATGGGGTGTATTTTACTACTGAGTTCTCTTTTGGATATTGACATGCCCGTACATTTTTCCTCCTTTCCTGAAACCTAGGAAATCGAAAGCTGTATGATTATTATATGTGGTTCTCATAGTTGACATGTATGCTCCTCCCTTTTTTATTTTGTTTCACTTTCATTCATTTTTCATGACTTATAAGCCACCTCAAGTAGATTCTGAGGATATGTTAGATGAAAATTAATCCATATTTATTAAAAAATTGCCTGGGCAAACACTGCTCATGTACCTCAGGACTATTCAGCCCCAGATGTCAGTGAAGGATCCTCACAGTCACAGGCTCATGCTCAGTGATGCACCCCTGGAGGAGACCTGCAGCTGGTTCCAACACGTCGACATGTCATTTTTGTTTCCAGAAGACTATAATTATAAAACCTCTGCATCCTCCTTATGATGTTCACTTGTCTTTTAAATTCTCAGGTTTTCAGAACTATATAAGCAGTAAGTTTTCATGTGTGAGTGTAATTTCTAGACCTAGTTTAGAAAAAGGATGTACATATCGCTTAAACTCTTTGACTTTCTGGGATTCCCTGCTAACCTCCTTTTAATAATTTAGGAAGTGTTAAAGGCAATCTATGAATATTGGATTTCCATGAACTATTCTTTGAACTAGAACCACATAAAACTTTAATTATCAGCACTTGTTACTTGAACTTTCTTGTTAATACAATAAAAACAACTCATTAAAAAGTAACCTAAACCATTTTTCGGCTTGGTAGAAGACACCTCAGTATTCAGGTTTGCCTTAGCATCATCTCTACACAGGAGGGCTATGAAATAAGCACTATCTCTGAAAGCGGGAAATGTGGACCTCTCAAAATCACCAACGCAACTCACTTCAGAGTATAACTCAGACAAGTCACACAATTCCCTTAAACCCTATTGCCTCATGGTTAAGACAGGAAGGATAACCTCACAGAATTATTATGAAAATTGAAACAATACAATGAGTACCTCAATAAAATATACTAAATTGAATGTGCATTAACATTTATATAAGTGAAATATAGAAATTGTAGTTATGGGACATCACATTCAACACACTGACAGTAAGTTTACTATAAAATTAATATTTTCATTACGAGAAACAATATGTTTTACCACTGTCTGCCTATTATCCATCTCTCCCAAATTGAAGTCAGGCTGACAGAAGTCAAAAATACTTCTCGTCTGATGTTGGGTATGAAAATCAACTATTTCTTAAATGTGATAGTTTGATGATAAGACTGAGTTATTACTGGTCTTATGTCAAAGTGAGAAGCATGCATAACTATGTTTTTGATGGGACAAATTTTGTTATTCACATTTGAAAACTCTTGTCATCATTAGCATGATAATTTAGTAATTTATAAATACTTCAGAGCAGGCTGCTGAAGAGTTAATGTCTTTTCAAAGGATCAGTTCAAAGTAAATTAACTTCCTTAGTTTTTCTGATTTAAAACTGCTTTACCTAATAAATACTAGGGTATTTCTCTAGCTTATTAAATAAGGAAAAAAATTACATAATTTATAGATTACAATTGTCAGGGTAACCATAAATTATTTCTCTTTTTCAATTAAATTTCCAAGTAATTCTATTTTCTTTCTATTTTTAATTTTTATTTTTTTTAAAGATTTTATTTATTTATTTGAGACACAGAACAAGCAGAGGGAAGAGGCAGAGAGAGAGGGAGAAGTAGACTTCCCGCTGAGCAGGGAGCCCAATGTGGGGCTCGATCCCAGGACCCTGGGATCATGACCTGAGATGAAAGCAGACGCTTGTCTGACTGAACCACCTAGGTGTCCCTGCTTCTATTTTCTTAATGTAACTTTTTAAGATGTTTTAAAATAAGGTGGATAATGTCATGATTATTTTAATAATTTTATTCTATTATTGAATTAGCCTTATTTAGGACAACTTAAGTGAGGATTTGCCCTCAATCCCCATGATATTTATAATGTTCATTCCCAAATTATTTATGAGGTATTTCTCCTCAGTCCCAAAGTACTTCTGGCATATTTCTCCTCATTCCCAAATTATTTCTGAAGCTAAAATCTAACATGTAAGGATATGTTTTTGGTGACAGAATCTTGTACGTATTTAAAGTCATGTAATCGAACATTAGCTGTCTAAAACTACATGATTTAGCAATACATCCTTGAATACACTTGTATATCACTTCACAATTGATTTGAATGAGTACCCTTGGTAGGATTGAGCTTATGCTTTTAAAAATCATATTTGTCCTGGCTCTTCCCTGTTTATCTATATAGATTTATATGAATAAGTTACTGTTGATTTTCCAGATTGGTGATGTGGAAGCTCTGAAACACCAAACCTACAATGATTTCGGTGTTTGATGAGTAATAATTTACTAGAAACCCACTTAATACTGCTCAAACCACATAGGAGAACAAGTGTACTGACTGCTTTTTGTCAAATCTCATAATAATTGGGCTTTCTAATGCATTAGATGAGTTAACTGAAAAAGCCTTAGTAATAACTGCATATTGAAAAAAGAAATTCCTATTTTCTTTCTACAAGTGTCAAGATAGCCCAAGAATCAATGCACCTACAATGTTATTTTATAAATCTTAATTTTCACTAGAAAATCTTGATATGAATTGGAAACATTTTTTCTGTTGCTTATTTTCATGTTACTATCGGCAAGGATAAAAATATATAGTCAGATTTTCAAAACCAAAATAACTCCTAATTATGACATATTGTATAATATAATGGACACATTAAATCTGAACAAATTAGATTTCTTTTTTTTTTTCAAGATCTTATTTATTTATTTGAGAGAGAGACAGTGAAAGAGAGCATGAGAGAGGAGAAGCCGACTCCCCATAGAGCTGGGAGCCTGATGCGGGACTCGATTCTAGTACTCCGGGATCATGACCTGAGCTGAAGGCGGTTGTTTAACCAAATGAGCCACTCAGGCACCCCACAAATTAGATTTCTATATCACTTCAAGGTAATTGAGATTTTAACTGATTTTTAAAAATTATTACAAAGAAATAAAAAGATAACCACTTGATTTTGTTTTCTCTAATTTGACTATCTACTTGCAGCTGGATATTAGAGGTCCAATCACATATTCCTTTTCCCTCTGTCTTTTTAGACACTGGTAGAACCTCAAGAGACAAAAGGACATCCAAATATTGGCTGTTATAGTACTAGGTTTTCTGACAAAGCTGGGAGGCATACGGGAGATCACAATCACATCTCTGACATCCCACCTTTAATTCATTATAACCAAGTTCACTGCATTCTATTTGTCTTCAAGCTAAAGGTCAAGAAGCTTGGTGCCTGACCCCATAATCCATTGACCTCCTACTGTGCAGCCTGCATGGGGAGATGGCTTGCTTAGAAAGTCTTCTGGTCTAGAGATTGAGAGCACAAGGTATATTACATATGTAGATTATTGAGTCCAAGGGGAATTGAAAAAACAAGGGTGTGTGTTCTGTGTAAGCATTGACCTGTATTATAGAGGAACACAGACCAATGAATGTTAGATTCATATCAACTTTACCTATCAATGTGGAGAGAAAAATAATAGTAAGAACAATGAGGTATAAGTTATGGAAAAAGTATTCCTTATGCTCTCCACTAACTAGTCAGGAGAGGGGAAATATACTGGACTGTGGGATGAAATTGGAGTAGGAGTTAGAAGGAAAAGGTACCCCTACTCTAGTTTGCTTCCTGTCTTTTTTGCAATAGGCATGCTAATAATACAAAAAATTTGGACATAGGGGCGCCTGGGTGGCTCAGTGGGTTAAAGCCTCTGCCTTTGGCTCAGGTCATGATCCCAGGGTCCTGGGATTGAGCCCCGCATCAGGCTCTCTGCTCAGCAGGAAGCCTGCTTCCTCCTCTCTCTCTGCCTGCTTCTCTGCCTACTTGTGATCTCTGTCAAAAAAATAAATAAAATCTTTAAAAAAAATTTGGACATAGAGAGAAAGACACTACTAACTTAAATTATACAAATAGAGTTAGGAACATAGTATTTAAATTTGTTGATTATTCCACAGTTTTTACCTTATAATTGTACTCTTTTATTTTTAAATAAAAATTTTAAATATCTCCTTTCTTATAAACCTGAACATAGCATGGAAATTATATCCAGCTTCAACAAAACCACTGCTCTCTTCTCCTATGATCCCTACCTCATTTCACATAGCAAGTTCAAGGCTGAACACATGGTCCATCAGTTATAAAGTTAATCCCATTAAGATTATGTTTTTTTCACTTGAATATTAAAGATCTTTAGAATTTTGTAAAGATCCTATACTTCAAATACTATTACAAAAAGTTCAATGAAATTAAAGTTTTTAAGAAATAATCAAATGGTACTGGTAACCTAAGTGATCATTTATCCTACAAAAAAAATCTTTGAAAGTCAATCATCCTATATGAGAGTGTTTATGATAGAAATAATTTAAATTACTTTATTTTTTAAAATATTGAGAGAAGAAAGACTTCATAGCTCTATTGGGTAACCAGTATGAAGCAATAATTCCAATACTCTGAAATAATCTTCATTTAAAAATTTGCCTAATTATTTAAATGATCTATTCCCTAAACATATACAACATAAAATAGAAAAGACCATATAAGGCAAGTTTCTAGTGAACTTGAAGAGGGAAGGGAATGCATTTTGATTTCAATATGAAAATAGCATAGTAAGAGACTATCTGAATCATATTTTTTTTTAAATTTTCAAGTTGAAATTTACTGTTTCCTAGATATATAATAAAAATCAACTGGATGAAGTTTGAACTAAATGATTATAAAACAGATATCTCAAGTCAGGACAACATAAATACTTAGAAACTCAAAGAAGGGAAGAGATCTTTAATCTTCCCTCCAAATTGAGAAAAAAAAAAATCCACTGGTTATTTTCTACAGTCTGACTTCTATGACAACAAGCTTTTTTGTTTTGTTTTCCTTTTTCAAAAAAAGTGAAGAGTTGCTATCACAAATAAAGAGGTTAGAAGGAAAGGACTCACAGGCAAGTACATCTTTAAATAAAATAATAATGTAATGCCAAGGGCTTTAACACTTGAGAACTTTCCTGAACAGAATGACAGGTGTTTATCTAGCCTTACCTTAACATTAGTTATATTATGCTTTCTACTACTCTGGTAGTTTAGGTGTCTAACATTCTGAATGTCTATATTTTTTCATGTTAACAGAGGCACAACTGGTAGAAACAACAAAACTGGAGTATAAAAAAAAAGCACACAAGTGAAAAAATTAATGAAATATTAAAAAAGTAAATTCTTGTCTTTTAGTTATTCATATTGGTTAAAGCAATGTAATAATGCCCAGTGAAAGCTAAATTTAAAAAGTATACATTTCTAATAAAGCAATGTAGAATAATTGAAAGAGCATTGTCTTAAGGTTAAGAATTAGGGGTTCTTTTTCTAATGTTAAATTCTGGGTAGTTGTTTGTGTTCTGGGTCTCAGTTTCCTCATCCTTAAAATAAGTTATTTATGGAAGAATGAGTTTTAATTTTGATTCAAGCCCTGAGATGGTATGATTGGCATGACCTCTGTTTCTCCATGTATGCTTTTTCTTTAGGCTTGGGCTCAAGTGGTTGCTGCATTTTTATAAAATTTAAGATCTTAGACCAGTAGTTTTCAATCTTATTGGTTTTAGGACTTCCTTATGCTCTTAAAAATTATTGAGGACCCCAAAGAGCTTTTGTTTATGTGGATTATATTTCACTGCATTAAAGCTTAAGTGATCACTAATGTTAAGTACCGCTCTCCAATTGCTACCTTGGCTCTCCTCCAAGCCTCTGGTCTCATCAGTTTTAGCATGATTGAGCTTGATCTTCAGAGAAAAAGAATTAATTTCCTTCAGATTAAACACTGTGACCTTAGTGGCTCTTCTCATGCTTTTATCCAGAGTTTAGAACCTTTTTCTGGGATATTCTCTAGGCAGGTCTTTGCAACCTTCTCAAAACAGATCAATAAAATAGCATTTCTCCTGACTCTCTTACATAACTCCTATCTACTCTCTCCTGATGGAAGAGGCTGGAAAACTTTGTTCACACAACTTGAAAAGAAAAAAAAAATGTTGGTTTTAAATCAGTTTTGTTTTTAAATTACAGAAATTTTAAATTACAAAAATTATCTTTTTACAATTAGAGAGCTGTGGCAAGACCCTGATCTGATGCTTTTAAAATGGTTATGGTTATTCTTTCATTCTCAAGTTTTAGATTTAAAAATGTTTTCCAGACTTGTATGAAGGTTGATGGCACTGTATTATTTCCTGAAACATTCAAATTTTAATTTGGAAGTAAATAATTTGTCATGACTTGCCTGCCTGACAATGCAGTTGATTGTTCCTTTTCTTTCTTTCCTTTTTTTTTTTTTAATTTAGATTCAATTAGATTGTTTCTTAATGTGTGGTCAGTGGTTGCAGATTCATGGACCTCTCTCTGAGGCTACTAAATCAGAATTCTCTCTTCTCAGAATTCTCTTACTACTACCCTCTCTTTGAAACTCTGTGTTCTTTAGAGTGTGGCATATACTTGTGCTAGAGTTCTTCCTTCCACTCCTGGTTGGTAGGGGTAAAAAACCTTCAATGGCATCCAACGGATTTGATGTGATTAGGAAAACACAGAAACTGCTATCATGGCTGCATTAAAATAATAATCAATTCCAGTTCTACAGGGTGCAAACTAATGAATATAATATGATGTGAAATAATTTCCCTGTGGTGAAGGTGTATTTTGCAATCATATATATCAAAAAAGTCTAAGTCTTTCTCAGAAGCAACACTCTATCATACAAAATAATCATAAACAGATGGCTATTGTTCTGTCCTAGAATGGCAACAATTACATATATATGTGATATTTGTAAAAATGCAAAGAATAAAAAAGTACAGAAAAATAACATTGCAAACTTTTTGTTAGTGTTACTTTTGGAACAACATGGGTGAGAAGTGAGCCCATTCACGAAAATAGGTGCATATAATTCCCTCCTCCCACACACATTTTGATGAAGGTATTGTTGTTTCCAATGAATACTGGGAATCTTTTTTTTTTTCATTCTATTTACTCTTTTGTTCTCCCAAACGCTATAATGCATATTTAAATCTACTCAGTAGGAAATTTAGCCTAGTAGTAAATGACTGCATATGGGTAGTGATAATTTAAAGATTGCTTTGAAGAAAAATGAAAGACAAATAAGTTCAAATTGCTTAGGTCTAAAAAGCATAAAAAATAAAAGGGTGAATAACATACAGTGATATAATATCTACATGAAATTTCATGGACAGGATATTTTTCAATGAATTTTTTCATGACTAATCTTCAGGTGCCATATAACTTTTTCAAATCTTAATGAAAATGCACATTATCATGTATATCACATACATTGAAGAGACATCCATAAGATAAAAGCGTTAAGATCTTAGCAAAAATGTTGATATTCTTTTATAAATTTTTATAAATTTTATAAAATGTGTTTCTTTATAAAAACCTTTAAGAATATTCCACACTGATGGGGTGCCTGGGTGGCTCAGAGGATTAAGGCTCTGCCTTCAGCTCAGGTCATGATCTCAGGGTCCTGGGGTCAAGCCCTGCATTGGGCTCTCTGCACAGTGGGGAGCCTGCTTCCCCCTCTCTCTCTCTGCCTGCCTCTGCCTACTTGTGATCTCTCTCTGTCAAATAAATAAATAAAATCCTTAAAAAAAAATCAAAACACCTCTTACAAAATCTGATAACAAAGGTGACTATTAGACACTACCCAAAAAGTAAATTGCTCTATATTTTATTATATTGTAAAATAATAGGCCATATTTAATTTTTAAATATCTATATTTGCATAACACCAAAATATCGGGCAAATATTTAGCTAAATCAAGGGGAAGTCATCCAATTTTCAATTTTGCCTTGTTCTCTCAATTTGTGAATCTGGAATGTGAATCACACATGTGTCAATGGAAATAAAGCCTTAAAGATCATTTTTAAAATGTGTTCGACTTAGCACCCACAGAGTAAAGATAGTCTCCGCATCCTAACAGCCACTTGCCGTCCCACCCAGCGATATCTGAGTGAGTATTCAAGACATTCAGACCCTAATTTTCCTGGTGGTGGTGCCTTGTCCTCATCTGTTCTGTCTTCTTTCCTGCTAAGACCTTTTAAAATCATGAATAGCAAAGATGAGGGACACTGATAATTGATTCTAAAGATCTGAACTGTTATACAGTTGGCAAAAACAATTCTGTACAAATAAAAAAATAATCTCTACAAACCAACAGTAATTATTTATATAAAATTGTTTGCCTTGTCTAGTTAAGGTAGTTGAAACTCAAGTTTCCATGAAACAAAAGAGAAAGCCACCACAACCGCATGTATATGCATAAAAACAAAAAGGCTGAGCATGTGATCCAAATGGAAGGGTTCTTCATAATACAAACAATATTTTTTTGTTTGCTTCCTTCTTATTGGTCTGTGACTGTGTCTTTCATGAGGAAATCTCAGGGTGATTTAAGAATAAGAGTAGTTTTCAACCAAAAGGGCCTGGGGGGATTTATTGCTTCTTCATGCTTTAGGTCAGTATGTGTAGTGTGATATATAACTGAGAATCCAGTATGAGATTATCACTGTGCAGTTTCTGCTTTTTAGCCACATCTATGTTGTATTCCTGATTGGAGACAGGAGGATATATATGACTCTGGGTTCTAGACACTGTAGGATGTAACTACAGCAGTAGTTAGTGCCCCTGACTTCTCTCCTTCTACACATTCCCTCAGAGTAAAGGAATTTTCTGAGAGGACAAGAAAGGCACATACAATGGATGGCTGCTATTTGTCTGCCAAGTATCAATTGTTTCTTATTCTCATAATAACATCTGAGTTATTTTTATAACTTAGCAATCAGATCTTAAGTTTTGGGGGGTGTTAAAGATGTGTTACCTCTCCTGATCCCAGCTATGCAAATCAGATGTTAGCTTCCTAAAATTTGTGTCTTTAGCTAAAGGACTTATAAACCAAGAAACGTTGGGAACATGCTCATGGGAATGGCAACACCTAAAGAAATCTTTATTAGTTCCTGCTAAACTTTCTTGGCTTTTCTGGAAGTCGTCCCTCCTGAACAGTCTTCAGTTTCTTTTCCTCAGTATCTTTTTGTTACTTTTAACAAAAATCCTTTCCTTCTGTGTACATGTGTGTTGTGGTTTACATATATGTATACACATATACACATCCGCATGTATATGTACACCTGTAATGTGTGCATGCATTTATTAAATTACCCAGAATTTAGTTCTACTGGTTATAGCCAAGACCTGTATTTATAATGAAATTCTAATGAGTTGGAATCCATTCTACTCTCTAGGAGAGGAGTCAGTGCAAAGTACCACCAGCAAATAATGATCAGAAAGACAGGAGGCGGATTTGGAAAGAATGGTGCCAGCCAAAGTAGGCAATAGATTTAAGAACCAAGTGAGTATAAAGTTGAGTAAAGTTAAATGAAGTGTGCATAAGGAAAGACTACTGATTTTAAGAACAAAGATGGTGATCTTTTAGAGAAAGTTGTGTAAGCTGATGCTCTGAGGGAAGGGGAAGCCAGCCATCTAGATCGCCCTGTACTGAGGTATGAAAGGAGGAAGAGGAAGTCAAGGAAGGAAAATTAGAACATCAGTGCTCGGGGAAAGGGTAGGGCTGAAGATTAGCAGGTAAGTGATCTATTTTAACTAAATGAAAAGAAAAAAGGCAAAGGAGGAATTTAAAGATACGATAGGTCATAATAGAGCAAGTATAGAGAAGAGGTTAAAAAGAATGTAAAAAAGATTAAAAGAGAACAAGAACAGGTATAGGGATGTGCCTAGGAAAAGAGTAAACACAGAAGTGAGAAAGTGCCAACAGCTTAGATTTATAGGTCTGTAAGTCTTTAGAATAAAGATTTTTAGTGTTCCAAGTAATCAAAAATAATGTGTGAAATAATTTTAGAAAAATAATAAAACACTCATGTTTATGCACTCTCAAATGGTATACTTGCACATGGTTTGTTAATTTTTTTGTATTTTTCTGAAAAATAAAGAAAGCTCTAAAATGTAATAGATGTTTAACACTTAGTACTGGGTTACTTTGAAAAAAGAAATCTAAGTAGGAATGACCCAAATATTGCTATATAGTATACATTTTTCTACTTATACTTTTACAGAAATACTTTGATATAGTTTTACAATAAGGTGCTTATTAGTCTAAAACCTATTAGAAAATTCAATTTAATTTTAATTATAAAATAGCCAGGTAGACGCTTTTATGATAGGTAATATAAAATTCATGAACGAGTACATAATTAAATTAAAAATAGATTAGCTCTATGTGAGATGGTCTGCTCTCTACCCATAAAAATGTACAAATTGATAAAACTGTCATTAACATACTGTTCTTTCCTTTTTTTTTTTAAGATTTTATTTATTTATTTGACAGAGAGAGATACAGGGAGAGAGCGAACACAAGCAGGGGAGGCGGAAGAGGGAGAAGCAGGTTTCCCGCTGAGCAGGGAGCCTGATGTGAGGCTGGTTCCCAGAACCCTGGGATGATGACTTGAGCCAAAGGCAGCCACTTAACAACAGAGCCACCCAAGTGCCTCTTTATACTGTTCTCTCCTTTATCAAAATACTTTATTGCTCATCATTAAACAACTTACTTTTATATTTTAAACATATTCTTCTATGAAAAGAATTAAAATGATAAACCAGTATGTTATACAGGGAGAAAAGTATTTATTTATTTTTGAATTTTGAGACATACAAACTGGCAGCATTTACTATGTGTGTAACATAGACACTGAGCAGAAAGTAAAAAAAAAATATTTTTATTGTTTTTATAATAAATAGATGTTAAGTAGATAATGGGTAATGGATAGCTAATGGATCACTAATGAATAATACTAAAGAGAATTCCTCAGGCCAAGGCAATCAAGGAAAGCTTGAAATCTTCATGAATATTTATCTGAAGTATCAATATTATAGGATGTTTACAGGAAAAACTGAAAGATGTGTATTATAGGTGAATGGCAGATTGTGAGGAAAGGTATTAATTTAGTGAGTATTGTAATCAATATAGGTTTTTGGTATGCTTAAAGATTAAGAATTTTGATTAGCACCAAGTAAAATTATAATGGTAAGTGAGATTTACATCTTGTGGACCTTTAAGTCCAATGAGAAAGACTTCATTGGATAGATCTATAGATAGATAGATAGCTGATAGGTAGAGAGATAGATTTTATTCTGTAATTGTAAAAGAAAAACAATTAAGGTCTTAAAATAGAAAATAGTGTGATTGCTGCTGTGCTTTAGAAAGAACATTCCTACAAGAAAGCATGGGAAGACTGGACTGGAGGCAATTAGATCAAGGAGGGAGCCAACAGAATAGAAAGAATTATGGTGCCTTTTAAAATATCTTTCACTGAGTCATTTCTCCCATCAATTTGCATAGAACTATTTCTATGATTGGAATAGTGTTTATCACATGGGAACACAGCTCATGGTTTGAGCTCCCCTATTGATTGTGATGCCTCTCTTGCCAGGACAGTTCCTTATTCATGATTATGTCCCCTTAATCTACCTCAGGTAAATGTTGAATGACCATGTAAACTCAAGTGTGAGTGAAAATCAACACTTCAAAAGAAAAAAGCCATAGGGGATATTAGTCATCTGTATAAGATGATAAATCTCAATGCTAATTAGGAAGTTTAGGAGGAAACAAATAATAGGCAGTTTGAAAATTAGGAGACTACCTGGTCCCACCTATCTTGAGAGAACAAAGATCTTTCTTTTATCCATCCTACACAGTTGAGGCAAGGTCATGGACCCAAGCATAAGCTCCAGGATTCCCTGCACAAGAATTTACATCCTGAGAGAATACCACAAAGAGAGAGGACTTAAAATACTATTCATAGTAACTGCATTGTTCACCAATGTCTAGTTGTGGTAGGATACATAGTGACATCTCAAGTAAATGTTGTGTTGAGATTTTTCTTTTTATTTGTCCTCTCTTGCAAAGGGTTGGTTCTCCAGAAATCCTGCAGGTTTTATGAGTAACTACTTACAGAGTCAGGTTTAGTTTAATCCTGACTAGTAAAGCATTTTCACAGCCTTTACTATGAAATTTGTAGAGTGGACATTATTGTCAAAGAAAGAGCTATATAGAGAGGTGAATATGGGACTCAAACTCAGGACCATAGTGACATCAAAGAGGCAGGATGATGAGAAAAAGAGAAAAGGGAATACTGATTAGTAAGAAAGGTAGAAGTGTAGAAAGTTTTGTTCACCAAAGCAAAGGAATGTCATAAATATCTGAGTTTCACAAATTTTGCCTTTTACATTACAGCTCTGACTTTTAATTATATTTGCACAGTTTTTCTCTACCTAATGGATTGGTCTAAAGAATCTATAGCTCAAGAGTCTACGGATACTTGATTTTCCATTGTTTTTAGTTGAGTTAGTTATAGCTATGAAAATAAAATTCGAAGGAAAATTGAAGTATAAATTAGATTACCATAATATGTTTTGACTACATATTTTGTTATAATATAAGCATAAATGCAATATTATTCAAATTTTATACATATTTAGAATAATTTTCCACTCTTTATTTAGTAAACTATGGCTTCGCTTTTAATATGAATAAGAAGTATCGTGACTAAGTCTATATAGATTGATTACAAAGCTAAATAGGGGTGTTTTAAGTGTGTTAATGATTATGTATTTCACATCAAATGCCTATTGATTTTAAATAAGTTATGTATGCTCAATTCCTCAATTTTTGCTAAGAATCTGTCATGGAATTTTGCTATTAAATTTCAGCACCATTAGAACCATACGATCTCAATTGTCCCATTTTAGTCACATAGGTATTTCTGTTGGGAATAGATGTTAATTTATATAATTATCAAGTGTCAGAATTTATTTACATGTTTAGATTAATATATTAATCAATTATTATGTATACATGTTACATGAGTGACATATATGTATACTTATATTTATGTTCATACATATATGTTTGCATGTGATAAGATCTTTAGGCAGTGCTGATAATGTCCATTTCTTAATTTCCACTTCATATAATTATTTTTAAGAAGCTAATTAGATGCATTTTTAGTATCACCAGAAAACATAATAAAGAGAATCCTCTTTCTGTTTTTTAAAAAAATTAACTCTAGCTGTAACTATGCTTTACAGCTATGCCTAAATATCTTGAGAACAGTAATACTGAAAGTTTTATATGCTAATAAGAATGTAATTTACATTTATAGCCTAAGTTTAAGTAATTCTCATATAATTTTATTGTATATTAACTAGGTTTCCCCTTTTATATATGTGCATTAAATTCCAGCTTTTAAAAGTCACCTAAAATGTAATTAATTTATAATAATTGCATCATGCATTTTGAATTTATACCCTCCATGATATTAAATGAATCTCTAACATTAAATCAAATACTGAAGATCAAAGACATTTAAAATACTTTAAAAGTTTATTAAAAATCATAATGTTAAATAAGTTACTCCTACCTACAAACAAAACTGTGTAACAGATACAGAAATCATGGCTTACCTTAAAGTTGTATACTTAACCAGGAGTTGAATACTAGATTTCCCTAGTCCTCTACCCTTTTCCCTATCTAAGTATAGCCTTAGATGTATTCTGCATAGTAGAACACTGAGAAAAATGAAAGTATTCACATTTATAATTGATGAAATAGAAAGTGATAATAGTTTCATAGATGTTTAGTCTATTCAAATTTATTTATTTTTATGTCAAATATTTAACTTTCAACAGTTATACATTTCACTTTGCTATGATATCTAGCTTCAAAGTAACTTAGAAGAATAAGTTTTAAACTTAATTCAATTGGAAAAAAACACAGAGCTAAATATAATTTTAAAAATATTTGAGGCACGTCTGGGTGGCTCAGTCAGTTAAGCATCTGCCTCTGGCTCAGGTCATGATCCCAGGGTCCTGGGATGGGTCCCCATTGAGCTCCCTGCTCAGTGGGGAGTCTGTTTCTCCCTCTCCCTCAGCCAACTTGTGTTCTCTCTTACTACTTCTCTCTCTTAAATAAATAAATAAAATCTTTTAAAAATATTTGACAATTTTTACAAATTACCTTATATAAATATATGTGATTACAAACATCAATTTGTTTTAATAGTAAATTCACCCTTTCATTAAGAAATGCCTCTTTGTGCTATGCTATGTTATCTGTGGGGAAAAAATAAACTGTTACAAATTCATTGGAGAAAGCTAATTAAAAAATTTTTGTCATCCATTATACAATTATATACTATCAACTCATGAAAAAAAATTTGGACTTATTCTGATCTTTCTCATTAGTATAGTATGACGGGATTATTTCTGGATTCAGTTAGGGAGAAAATAGAGCTGAATGAATGGAACTTGACAAAATGGAAAGATACACAAAAGCAAGTAGCCATGTCACTGGAATCTAAGTATCAAGATATAAACCTAGGTCTATATAGAGGCAGGTAGCTTGAAGGACATCTACCTGTATGTTGTAGGGTGAAATGACAGGACAGCAATGCATTTGTAGAAGGTTTTAGTACTCAGGCAGTAGGGAGTGGGTAGGACAGCTATAACCATGAGAACTAGAAATTTAAGGCAATAAATAGGGTGGAAATTAATAACAGTTTGGTATGAATTGAAATGTCAAAAAAGGAATAGAGACATGTAGGACAACTCAATTTGCCAGTTACCAGAAAAGATGTCAAGCATGAAGAATTGATGGTGAATGATACAGGATTCTAGGAGGGGACACAGGGTCCAAGGCTTCTCTGCTAGAAATGGTTCCCCCATGTATCTTGCAAAGAGAATGAGTCTCCACTGGGGTGGGATATGTGAATCCCTCTGGTTAATTAATTCTCATTTTGAACCTTACACTTCATTCTCAGAATAGAAAATCAATAAAGTGATTACTTTCACTAGTATATTCTAATAGATGTGTTCTTCCAATTACAGAAATGCACACATTCTTGGAGAACCTCAACACTTTCCCAGAAAAGTCCACGTAAACCAATTTGTATCATTAATTAAAAATTCATTTCCTCTTTATGCTACAACCATGAAAAGATCTTACCTGGCAACACACACTTAGACCTTTCCTATTTCCCAAACAATGCTGCCTATGTTTCATTCATGTGTCCTCAATAGGTTATTACCTTTTTCTTTCCAATCCACTCATTTATTATGAAAGGCAAAGTGTCCTACAATGCAGACCTCACTTCAAACTAACATGTTTTTAACAATCATCTCATCTCTGCTGGAAAGCTGATGTCTAATAACCTAAAAAACATCTTCCAAATTTCTGACACTGTCAGTTTAAAAAAGTGACAGATTCCTAAAGGTATTATCAAAACTTATTTTCTTTCCTTATATATTTCTAAGAAATAAAGCCAACTGACTTTTTATATAAAAAACAAGAACATTTACCTGGTAATGAAAGCAGAACCCTGTCATACCCTTCCATCCTGTGGCTGATCTCCATCATGTAAACCAGCCCTGTCTGAATCTTACTGGATTCTATTCATTGTATTTTCTGCTTTCTCATGCATATTCTGTAGTATCTGTCTAGGTTTGATTTAATTTTGCAGATTGAAATGTATGATCCACATATGGGAAGAACTGTCAGGTTAAAGTTTCACTCTTTCATGATATGATTACACATTAAAAAGTATATTTTATCCTTTAAAAATAGCCCTGAGTGGCTAATCACATTTAAATATAATCTAAAATCACTCTTGATCATAAAGGGCTAGGGAAATATTTCATTGGGGAGGAGGTCCAATAAGAAACTACTAGAGATATGAAATACTTCTACTTTGTTCAGCAAGTACTGAATGCAGAGCCTTCAGGGAGGGTGCACGTTTGTAAGAGGCTGTGATGCTGGGCTGTGTCTCGGTGGGGAGCAGCTGTGGCTGGACAGGAATGAGAACCTCTCATCTTCCAGCAGTAGAAGGAGGAGTGACTCTGTGTCAGAAGAGTAGGAAGGCCCAGCTGAGAGGTTATGGGTGGCCAAGATCCATAGAAGGGGAGGCTTGACAAGAGTGGTTCTGGAAATTTTTTGATTAAAAAAAAAAGTCATTATCAATTTAGACTTCTTGTGTGTAAGTCTGTGATATGGAAATTTGCCTGCTCCTAATTTGAAGTTTACACAAATTATTCAGAAGCATGAAGTGCTAAGTGAAAAGGAGAAAACACTCCTTGATGAAGATTAAAGAAATTCCTAGTGGCCTTTTAAATGTATTTATATGTGACTTGATATTAAATTGTGGTTTTGTTACACTTTTAGCAGAGATCCCTCTCCTCCACATAATTGTTAGTTATCCTTACCAACTAGAGAAAGAGGAAGGCATTTGGTCACTTTTGTTGACTTTATTATAAAGGTGGCTATAAACAAGTTCTGTGCCCCTTGTCTCACCTATCTGAAGAAGTGAAGGGGTTAAAATCAAAGAGGTTATAAAAGGTTAAAAGTTTGACAATATCTTTGAAGTATATTGTCTATGTGATGTGAGTCCTTTATACCATGAAGGAGGGATGGTGCTCTATTTCCACCTGAAATCAAACTTGGGAGGAGTCAAGGGAACCATTCACAGACTTTTGTATGTGTCTGTTCGAATTTTTATAGAAGGATGGACTGGTGTCTAACTCATACCAAGAATTTTAAGGGTAAGAGACATGCTACATGGCTAAAGCTACCACCAAACAGCAAAAAGAAAAGAGAATTGAGCTTAGAAAGAAACCATACTCCTATGAAAGAGTGGTTCAATGCTGTGGTTTTTTTTGTTTGTTTGTTTTGTTTTTCCTGGACACAATACAGACTTTTATAAAAGGAGAGAAAGGAGGAAAAACAGCCTTGGATTATAACAGCTTCTGTTCAAGAGGTACACATGGAGGGTTGATGGGACCCAACAGAGAGAGACTCAGAAGGCCTCTCCATAAAGGTCCAAAGCTGGCTGGGAGGGTCTCAACCCACCTTGAGAACTGCTGAAGAGACCCAGTAATGGAAAATGGTATATTCTGGAATATATCACAAAAATGCCCAGTGGAGTCAGCATTGTCCAGCCATACTCATAAGAAACATATCCCAAATTGATACTTCTTTTGCTTTTAAGATTTTACTTATTTTTTTGAGAGACAGACAGAGAAAGAGAGTGAGAGCAAGCATGAAAATGGGGTGAGAGGCAGAGGGAGAAGCAGACTCCCCGCCTAGCAGAGAGCCCGGCATGGGACTGGATCCCGGGACTCCAAAATCATGACCTGAGCTCATGGCACATGTGCAAATGACCAAGCCACCCAGGCACCCCCAGACTGATACTTCTTAAGTAAGATTTTTTTTTCTATCATGTTGTGCTACCTCTTCCAACTCTAGAAAGGTTTAATAGTAGCTAAATAAAAACAAAAGAAGCCAGTCAAGGACCTCTCTCTCACTTGTAGATTTCTTCCCTGTAGGGTGCCTGAGCTGTGGAAGAGAACTTTATTTTCAATGGAGTTTGAATTTTTATTATAATAGTGAGTTTTATATAAATATTAATGAATTAAGATGCTGTGGGGAATAAACTTACTGCAAGATATTTTTATTACTGGAGTGACAAGAAAAGTCTATTTCATACAAGTGGGTGGGTTGTGGGGGAATGGATGTGCAGGTATTACATTTTAAAAACTTTACCCTGAGATTTCCATTTGTTCAATGAACCTATTAACTTTGCTTCAGGAATGGTGACCTTTGTAGCACATACAAAATTACTTAGTTTGATATCATCTTTTGCTTTGGTATTTAAAACTCTTATTTTCTAGAAGACTGATTATATTAGTTAGGATTTGGTAAAGAAAAGGGAAGTCACTCTCTGTGTTTCCCGTATGAAAGCTCTCAGTTCAGGGAAGTTGAGGCTTATACTACCATGGATGGGACAGAGGAGTGAAGGTCAGGATTTCAGCTGATCAGATAGGTTTCAAGAGCTTGTTTAAGAGCTGCTATGAATTTCAGGACCCATGGATTGTTACCATAAATTATCAGCCTGCAGCACCAAGAGAAGTAATTCTGAAGGAGCAGAATTACTCCCTCAGAGGCTTACAATACTCAAGTAAATGATTCAAGGAATCTTGTCCACACCTTTGCCTACAGCTACAAAACCTATGGCTGCTCCTTCCATTCTACCTTTCAAACTGATGAGGGAGCAGGAGGCTGGCTGAGGACAAAGCAAAAGCTGGCACCTTGCACCATCTCTCCACCCGCTCCCCACGGTAATATGTGTGACATTCTTCAGGCACCCCTGGCAGCCCCAAAAGAAAAACAAATGGTTAACTTGCAGAGATCACAATCTTGCAAGACAGGAGTCTCCCTTGGTTTACAAATATCCTACTGATTTACAACAAAGAAGGTATCTTATCAATATCCCAACTTCCAGAGACAAGTAATTGAGTTCCTCAAGCCCTATAATCGCCCTCCCCTCCATAAAACTGAAGGAGGCTGAGGCAGAAGGAAATGTAAATAAAGTTAAATTTCTTCTAAACCTAAAACTCACTGACAAGGATGTTTGATAGGAGGAATGTGACATTCCACTAGGAAACTCCCAATTGTCTTCATGTTAGTGTCTCATTAGAGGGAAAAATGGCCTTGGCTTGATAATAACCAGGCCTCCAACAACCTGACAGTCTTCTTTACCCTGATAGCCCTTCTGAACATCCCCTTTGTCCTCACCTACCCAACTCATTTACCCCTGGTTCAAGGAAGGCTGACCAAAGTTTTCGAAAACAACACACCATACCAAAGATCAATCAGGAATAGGATAGCTTAACTTTGTAATAAATCATGTCAGAGAAAAACAGGAACAAAGGGCCAGCAGTCGTGGCCCAATCACCTACTGCCAAGTCCACCCCTACTCTGCCTTTAAAAACTCTGACTGTAATCCGGTTCGGGGTCCAAGTCCTTCTTGTGTCTGGTATACTTGGGCCCAAGCTTAAGCTTGTCAAATAAACCCTCGTGTGATTGCATCAGTGTTGGCTCCTTGGTGGTCTCTCGGACACGAAAACTTGGGCATAACACAAACCAGCCATAGTGCTTCTCACTGACAGACTCTGACACAGAATCACTAAGGGCGGAAGAAGCTAAGAAATGTAGAAAAGAAATTTGGTCAGATACAGTGTATGGAGAACACTTCCTTAAAAAAAAAAATAATTAGATGAAGACCACAAGCCCAAAGTTGTGTTTTGGTTCCAATGCTTTAGTAAGAAGGGCAAAGGCTATTCTGTGTAAGATGAGAAGACAAATTTATTCACTTCTTCACAGAGAATGTGGTATGACCAAAGGGAAAAAGAGGAAAAAGACCCAGGGAAATGAAGAGATAGTGTGAATAGGTCAGGTGAAAATCCATGAATGATTAGTAGTCAAAATTCAGGTTAAAATGGTAGGATTTTTCTATTTGATGTCAACAGTAATTCAATGAAAGCCCACCCTTCTTTCTGAAATTTTACGCAAACTATCCATTTAAGGAATTAAGTCAAAATTATGAGATTACATTTTTATCTAGGTAAAAAAGAGATTTCTATGACTGGATAGAGTTTTTGTTTATCTCCCCTTCTAGTATTTATTTTTTTTTTGTTTTCTAATCTGTGTTATTTAATTTTGCATCTTTATACTCTTTCCTTTTCTTCCAGGAAACATGTTAAGAGAGATACAAAGCTAAAAATCACTTATCCAAGCTTAACTTTTCTTAGATGCAACCATAACGAGGCTTCTTCCAATTTATAGTAAAGAAATATATGATTTTGTCATACACACACACACATTTATATATACTCTCTGATCAATATTTTTGCCACAGTGATATTAATTCTTAAAGAGTATAAAGTATTTATAAAATGGTTCCATATATATGTATTCAATAATATCATCTTTAAATTCATTCAAAGTTAAATATACTAGGATAAAAATTAAATAGATCCAAGTTACTTAAAGAAAATTATTTTTTTCAGATAATTAAAATTAGATAATGGCCAAGTTACATATTGACAATTTAAAATGTGCTGTAACATCTGTAGCACATTATTTTGTATGTACGCAACGTATGGGGTCCTACATTTTAATAAGGTTTTAAGATTCTGTTTTTTAGAGCATCATCACATCTGAAATTATATCCTACCCAGTGATCATCTTTGGGAAGAAGGGATAAGAAGAAAATCTGGGAAGTAGAAAGTGAAGGAACATACAGTTATTCTTCAGTTTAGGTCTCTAAATGAATTGAAGGAATTAAATTACTTACATTATCAAGTATTTAATGGCCTACATGAAACTTGAAGGCAAGTTTCCCAACATTCAGATTTTGTCCCATTATTCTTTAGTATGCATCCTTATTAAAGCAAGGACAATACTGAGCTACATAATCATATTGACTTATTTATTCTTACGTTCTAACAGAACAGACTATATTTTTATACCATATTCTATTAATAAGATATCAAGAAAGCAGATACCATACTGGGGATCATAGTTTGAGAATACTTGGTCATCCTTTAAGTGAGGCAACAAAGAAAAAAAAAAAAAGACAGACAGAAAGAAAGAAAAAGAAAAAAAACAAAACACATTTCAAAAGTCTCTTTCATGAGTCTGGACTGTTTTTGCCAGAGATAAGTGAAAACATGTAGATTAAAGAGAAATAAGTACAACAAGCCCAGGAGCCGCATAAAATATAGAGATTTACTGGATATTTCAACAGTCAACAAATGATCTTATATTGGAAACAGAAACACATTTAGGTGAGAGCTGCTGGGTTCAACATATGGCAGGGCTCTATTGTCTGTTTTAAATAACAACCAAAAGGGGAATAGAAAATGGAAATGAGTAAGACAAAATGTAGTTGATATGCCAGGCCCAGAGGCCTTCTTCTGTTCCTTTTTTATGCAATGATTTTAATAAAAGAAGATGATGCCTGTAAGCCAATTTCTTCTGATAAAAAATGCAGTAGAAATTATGAGACATTTTTATTTCCCTGACTGTATATATTTGAAATAGTTTATCATTTATATAACTATTTATGATATCTTGATACCTTAAAGTGATGAGCTTATAATTTTTTTTAATTTTTAAAATTATGGGTAAAATTCAATGGAAGTGACTAAAACTAATACCTAGGGTAATTAAAGAGGAGATTTGTTCATTAGTCTAAGATTTCCTTTCCATAAAAATAAAAAATAAAGTACATTTTATATATAGTATTTAATGAGAAACCAAGAACAAAAAATAAGAATTTAAGGGAATACAAAGCATGTTTTTATTTTGCAATACTTTAACTCTATCTCCAATAGAAGAGATGAAAACTCTTAAAATTTTAAGTGTAATACAGGGGAAAAATGGAAAGATCACAAGGAGAGTACCAAGATACAGAAAAGTAATTATTTAGAACAAAATACTGTTTGCCTCAAACTGAGAATTCTTTCATTAAGACATCTTTAAGCAACACAAAGTTCCAAACAGATCCTAGTATATGTAGATATAAGCATGTATAAACTCATAGAACCATAGTCCTAGAGCCTGTAAAAAACTGTTCATATTATAAAATATCAATTCAATAACAAAGCATCAACAGTTCAAATTACTCTAAGAAAAAATATCTTGAAAATATTTTTCTCAAATATGAAAATTGGTTGCTATATCTTCCATGGTCTTTTTTTTTTTTTTTTTTTTGGTTTCAAGATTTTATTAATTTATTGGGGAGGGGACAGAGAACACAATCAGTGGGAGGAGCAGAGGGTAAGGGATAAGCAGATTCTGTACTGGGCATGGAGTCCAACATGGGACTCAATCCCATGACCCTGGGATCATGACCTGCACCAAAAACAAGAGCCAGATGCTTAACTGACTCAGCCACCAAAGTGCTCCTCTTTTATACTCTTCTGTGTTTTCATTTTCACCACTTGTGTTCATTCATTGGCAAGTGTTCCTGTCTCATTCCTACCAAAACCTCCTTCCCAAGATTAGCTAGCTACTAGGGATATTTTGGTCTGCTCTTTTCAGTAACTACCGCCCTCCCTCTCTTTTCCATCACTATATGCTCTTGTACCTACTTCTGTGTTACAAGAGGCTATCAAATAGTCTTTTTTATGGCCTTAATCCCAGGTTTCCTCTATTTCTTCTCTTTCATGACCTCACCTACTCCTCAAAAGCCAGTTGTCTCCTAGATTTTTCTACCCAGATACTCCACAAGGACTCAAATTCATTTGCCAATATTTAATCATTACCTTCCTCCTAGACCGTGTTTTGCATGAATTTCCTATTTTTCTTTATGGTAAAGATCTCCTTAGTCATTCATGTCAAAAATCTGAAAGTCATTGATTTCCCTTTTTCCTGCCTGGTACTAAATCCTTTTACTCTGTACTCTATCTTAAAAGTATCTACCCCCATCCATCTCAGCTACCTTAGGGTCCTCAGCATTTCTCTCTTAGTAATTATTCCTGGTTGACTTAATAAAAAAATAATTTCTACCAGGTACCTTCACCTTGCCTCTTTCAATCCATTTATATACTGCCACTTATATAGAAACTTCTAGAATAGTAATCTGATTATGTTACAGACTTGATGAAATCTTTAACATGTTTTCTCAAATCTGTTCTGCAGGTATTTATTGAAATTACACTAAAAGCAAGTCTGTCATCAGATATATAGAGAGATTTCTGTATTAAACAACAGTAAACAGTTTTCTATACTGCAATGCTTCTAAGAACTTTTAATATACTTTTATGCTCTCTTTCAAAGTGCATAATATATGATAGCACAGAGTTTCTTAAAATTATTTTATCCTAAAAAGCTTTCTGTTTTTGTTCAAATTTATTGTTGTTCTATGTATACCACACAGAACCAGTGATCCCTAGGATGCATTTTGAAAAAAATTAGGTCAGGATTAAATCTGAACTTCTTTGTATGGCATAAAAAGAGGATCAACAAAGTAATTCATGACTACTTTTTTTTTCACTCTGCTTATATACTTCATTCTGTAGACTGGCCACACCAAATTTTGTAGTTTCCAGGTATGTCACATCTTTCTTTTTTCCCTTTGCTTAGAATGCTTAAATTCCTCCTAGCAGTCTCCTGCATGCCTACATATTATTAAATACCAACTGATGCACAATTTCCTGATCATATCCTGATGTATCTGCACTCTCCAGGAAAAGAAGTCATTATTCTGTTTATGTCATTTTCCCAGGTTCAATTATGGAATAAAAAACCAGATTAGTTATCTTTATAATTCACAAAATGTAATGGAGTTCCAAGAACACTGACATTAAATAGATGTGAATCATTAAACAAACAACTGAAGTTTAATTCAACATTTAATGAAAATTTCTTAAGTGCCAGGTACTAGCAAGATTAGAAGATGAATGATACTTTTATTATAGAGATAATTACAGTATCCAGTTAATAAGATTGTTATGGTGATTAAATGAATGAACATAAAGCATTTAAAACACCATTTGACATATTTTTAGTGCTATATTAGTTTTTGTTAAAATAAAATAAACAAACGAATACTAAGACTCAGCTGTCAAGGAGTTTACAAACCAAAAGCAGAAAGTAAATGTGTAGAGCTACTGATTATACCAGGTGGAACCTGAGTACTATAAAAAATTTTGAAATGTATGAAATACAGAAGATGGAGAAATAAATTCCAGCAGAAAGAATTGAGATGGAGTCTCAGAATCCAATGCTGGAAGCAAGGAAGGAAGGAAGGAAGGCCAGGAGGAAAGAAAGGAGGGAGGGCGGGAGGGAGAAAAAAGGAAGAACAGAGGGAAAGGAGGAGGAAGGAAGGGAGAGAGGGAGAGAGAGAGAAAGAAAGAAAGGTAGGTAGAAAGGATGGAAGAAAGAAAGAAAGGGAAGAAAAAGTTATTCTGTGAGTGGAAAGTCACCTTGAGAGGGGCTGGTCACTGAAACCTGTGTACAGATAGTTACACTCTTGAGGAGGAGAAACAGAAGTACACATTTCTAACATCATATGAAAAAAACATTTATTTCCCTATGTAGCCCATGTTTCATATCAAAAAATGTTCCAGTCTTTATATTTTTTTTTTTTTATTTCTTTTCAGCGTAACAGAGTTCATAGTTTTACACCACACCCAGTGCTCCATGCAATGCGTGCCCTCCACAATACCCACCACCTGGCTCCCCC
>PISX010014087.1:0-54338 GCA_004024625.1 Mellivora capensis | reverse complement strand
CCCCCCCCCCCCCCGTGCTGTGACAGCTGTCAGTTCAAATGCCACCTCTGGGCTCCTCCTCCTTCACATCTCCACTCCACACCTCCAACCAACTTTTCAAACACAATACATCCGACTCTGAGCTCATTATTTTTCCTTCACAACCTGTTCTGTTTTCCTCATCTCTCTGATTCACAACACCATCCTTCCAGCTGGAAGTCAGGGGCTTCCTCTGTCCACATAAAATGTATCCCCGCACCTGGCTAACTGCCTGTCCAGTGGTCACTTAAGTCCAGTCATTTCTCGCCATCTCCAGTGCTACCTCCCATTCCAAATGGGAGCCAGCATCAGCTCTTAGCCAGACACCTGGCCCTCAGCTGTCCCCTGCATCCTGCACTCACCATCATTTATTCTTTACATAGTAGCCAGCATGACTTTTCTGAAAATGTAAACCAAATGGTATTAGTCCAAGGCTTAAACCTCCCAATTGCTTCCCATGGCACCCAGAATTAAAGCTGCAGCTCCACCGTGGCCCAGGAAGCCCTGTGTCTGGGTCCTTTCCACACTCCAGGTTTATCACATGCCCTCCCAGGGCCCCAGTGACCCTGCCCTCCTCTGCCCTCACCATGGCACACCTCTCCTGACCCAGGGTTTATGCACACGCTGCTCTTCCCCAGTTCTCATTCTTCAGGACTCAGCTTAAATCTCTCCTCCCTGGGGACAACTTCCCTGGTCTCCTCACTGCCTTCACAGAGATGTCTTCCCTCTGCTCCCACCCCTTACCATCCTGATGCTCAGTTTTCTTCACAGCGCCTTGCCTTTTGCTTACTTCTCACGCATCCCTGCCAAGGATCCAACGGTGGTACGGAGAGCTGTCCTAGGTGCTAGACACCCAGCTAGGAAAACCCTGGGCCTCCTTGCCTCCAGGAGTCCAATCCCACCCCACCCTTCATTCTGCCAAAATTCAGGGGCCACCACTGGGGTTTTCCTCTCCTTCCAACACCCACCTTCCACTTACCCTATCAGTGGAGGGTATTTCCATCCCCTTCCTTGCATCAACAGCAAGACACCTCCCTGTCCCCACCCAGGGCCAAATCTGACCTAATAGCCTCCAGAAGCCCCCCGCCAACCTGCCCAGCGAGGTGGCTTCTGGATTATGAAAGGGGCCTTGTCCACAAATATCACAGCCTCACTGAATAGTGGGGGCAGAGAAGTGGGGAGGAGGAGAGGCAACAATGTACGACTGGGCTTGGGCTGTCTCTTCTTTGCTTAATCTCCTTGATAAGGTTTATGTGATTTTCAAAGAGCTTCCTAAAGCCTGTTTTCTTTGTCTGTAGGCTTTGAGGATGGAATGCTCTGACATCTTCCCGGCTTGAGGTCCAGGATGGGTCTGGATAAACCGAGGCATTTTTGTGAGGTTAAAGAAAGGTAGCCTGGAGCATCCGGCTGGCTTAGTCGGTAGACCATGTGACTCTTGATCTTGGAGTGGTGAGTTCAAGCCCCACAGGGGATGTAGAGATTACTTAAAAATAAAATCTTGAAAAAAAAAAAAAAGGGAAGAGAAAAAGGAAGAAAAAGGAAGAAACTTGACCTTTAGGAGTTTCTTCTGTTTTTGTTTTGTTTTGTTTTGTTCACTTCCTATTGTGGAAAATTTCAAACATATAGGAAAAACAGAGCTAACTGAATGATAAACCTCTATATACCTCCCTTCATGCCATTCCTGGCTATCTTTACCCCACCCCCCAGAGGATTATTTTGAAGCAAATTCCAGAATTCAAAACATTTTACCTGCACATATTCTCACAGCACCTCTGAGAGAAGGAATGTTTTATGTAAATATAATCCCAAGAACCACATCTAAAAATTTTTAAGAATTTCTTCATGGCACCAAAGATGCAATCAATATTCATCTTTCCCTGGTTGTTTCATAAAGGGTTCTATTTTTGTGGTGTGTTGAAATCAGAATCCAAGTAAGGTCCACATTTGACTACTGGTTGAAAAAGCTCATAAATCTCTTAATGTATAACTTCCCTTCCAATTTATTTTGCTCTGGTAATGTATTTGTTAAAGAATATGCTTCAGCTGGGGTGCCTACTGGCTCAGTCGCTGGGCATCTGCCTTCGGCTCAGGTCATGTACAGGTCCTGGGATCGAGCCCCGCATCAGGCTCCCTGGCTCAGTGGGAGGCCTGGTTCTCCCTCTCCCACTCCCCCTGCTTATGTTCCTTCTCTCACTGTGTTTCTGTCAAATAAATAAATAAAATCTTAAAAAGAAAAAAAAGAATATGCTTCGGCTGGAGACATTCTCTTCATCTCTTGCCCTTGTCTCCATTCCTGTGAGAGTCTGGGTTCCTCTTTGCTTTGTCTTTCCTGAGAGCCAGGCAGGGGAGGGGGCTGGGGGTCTAGCTGTGATGGCATCGTCATGTCACCCCTGTTTCGGAGAATACAGCCCTTCCACAGCAGCCCTGGCACTCCAGAGGCCTCAGTCCCCCAGGGTCCAATCTCTCCCGGGCACCCTGCCAGCCCTCGATATCTGCACTGGGGTGTGGCAGCCAGTGGGGCCTGGGGGCCTGTCCCTGTCCACCAGGGACCACAGTCTTGTGGCACTGAGAGAGGCCGCGCCCTGAGAAATGTGTCTCAGTGAGGGTTTGGACTTGAGTGAGGAGATCCTGGGGAGAGCTCAGGGATCGAGCCGTTCCCTCTGGAGTAGGGGCCGTCTGGCAACAAAGGAAAAATCGCATTTCATCCAGGAGTCGCAGGGCACGAAGTGGGCTAACGCTGTCATCAGTGAGGAAGTCATTTGCCTTCATCAGGAAGGGGGGGCGATCCCTGCTCTTCAGATGGGGGCAGGATTCCGGGCGGCTGTCCGGCCCAGGTGCGGTCAGGGACTGTCCTGTTGCTAGCTTCATCTGTCCCATCACAGAGCAGCCTCCTCTGATGTGGGTCAATGGGAGAACACGGTGGCCTGGTGGTGGGGGCCAGGACAGCTCCCAGCCCGCAGGGCGCCCCCTGCACGTGTGGTTTCTGTCCCTGGAGCCCCGGGGGGCCAGCCTCCGGCTCCCGGGGCCTGCGGGCTGCTCAGCTCCCCCAGCGTGCTAGGCCAGGGACCCCGTGGGTATCTGTTTCCTGAGTTCGTGGCCTTCCCTCTCTGCAGCGCTCTCTGGGCCTGGTCCCTTTACCTTTGGGGGCTTATGCCTTTTTTAAACAATTGTTTTGTTCCTTGACTATCAGAGGACTTCAGGGAGGGAGCAGAGGCAGGTGATCCCACAGCACGTGGACTGGCGGCCCCTGGAGCTCTGGTCTGGGCCTCCATGGCCAGAGAACCAAGCCTCAGTGAAGTCCTGGCCTCCACGAGGGGAGCCTGGTGCTTAAGGCCAATAAAGCCCCTCGTTGAGAAATGATGGAAATATGGGGACCAGAGGCTAATACTGGAATCGAGAAGGTTCCAGTTCCCTTATTTAAAGAGAACTGCACTTTCTTCTGCTGGCATTCTGCTCCATCATCTGACTTCACCCCAAGGGCTGTGTCATCAGAGGGGGAACCTCCTGGACTCATTTGTTCTCCAGAGCAGATTCCCATGGCTGAGGAACTTGGTTTTTCTATATGGAGCAGCAGAAATATCTGCTTCTTAGAAACTGTCAAGGTAGCGAATGGACACTTTAATAAGGACCGAACTTCTCGTCTGTGAGATCTAGTATTTTTAATTAGCTAGCTGGACAGCTACTTGTCTTCTTTAAGGTATAAATTATTAAAAGCCACGGGAGGGAAAATGTCCATGTAATGCAATGACGTGCTCACACCATTTATGTTTCAGTAACTTGGCTTTGCTCAGTTGTACTCTGTGGAGAAATAATGGCAATATGATAAAAGAATCATCACTAGTGTGTGCTCCCGGGGAGCCAAGAACGTTCCACTGCTGTCATGATTACACATCCCTGGAAATGTGTTAAAGGCGCAGGAGACGTCTCTGTGGCTATCATTCAAGAAGCAAATCAGCACTGGGGATGGAAAGTCTGATTCGGGTTCTGCAAGTCCCCAAATGTTTCATGGGGCTCATGGCACGCTCACTGAGGAGAAAGTGGGAGACCACTGGGGCCAGAGCTGCAGCAAACGGGCTGAGATGAAATCAATTGATAACCCCTTTTTAAAAAAGCTCATTCCCCTCCGTGTAATCGCATTTTTAAAGAGCTGTATGTGTGTGTAGGCTGGGATTCGCTACCGGAAGTGAATGTAATCTCTGAATACAACATGAGGAGGGCATGCCATTAGAAAGCAACCCTTGTCCTTAACGGTGACACAATATTAACAATAGCATCGCCTGCTGTGATTTGTAGGGCAACCCTGCAGTGCTACAGATGGCCCACATTTATTGTCCCCACAGCTCTGTTGAGCCAGTGAAAGAAAGCCAAAGAAGCTGATGATGTTACATAGGTAGGGAGTGATGATGATCTGGTCAAACCTGCGTCTTACTCAGCTCAGGGTCTCCTCCTCCAGGAAGTCTTCCCTGACCTCTACACGCCCTCTATGTGGCACCTGCATCATACCCTGGCACATGCTATGCGTCTTCCCCACCATGCTAGATGATAAGACCAGGCTGGGAACTTATTCCTCATTTATTAGTGCTGGCCCAAAGCAGCCTTTGAATATATTCCTCCAAAATGAACACTATGTCAAGTCATGTCTCTCCTTCCTTTGTGGCCAGGCGCTGCTACCTCTCTGTCCCTGCGAGGCCCTCTGAGTCATGCTCACAGGCACCTGGGGTGTGAACTCTGCAAAAGGGGCCATCTCTTACAGATACAAATAAAGCGTGAAGTAAGCAGCCTTGGGAATGAGTCTTTTCTAAAAAAGGAACACAACAAGGGAGAAGGGGCAAATGTCAAGAGATGGCCAGCAGACCATGAGGACAACTGTCTGCAGAAGGACACATTTTGTAACTGAAGCCTTGCTGGCAGCTCCCTGCAAGGAAGCACAGGCAGGAAGGGTCTGGGGAGTTCATTGTGAAGGTCAAAAGTCTGTGCAGTTGGAGAAGTAGGGACAGCCCAGGACAAGGGGCCACAGCTCGAGGACTGAGGAGGCACAGAAAACCTCATTTTAAACTCAAATCCATATTTATATCCATATTTGAGGAGGAAAAAGCATTCAAGAGAAACGGACTCCATGGGTCTGGAGGGGAATGCCGGAGATAGATTAAACAGGGGTCATTGTATCAGACACAACCATGAAGTTCAGGCTCTGAGCTGAGACCGCCTGCCTCTGAATGCTGCCGGGCCACTTCCCAGTGTGTCAGATCTTGGGGCCTGCCTGCCCCAGTTAAACCCTCTGTAAAATGAGGACGATGCTTACGTGCACTGAACTGGGTTGTTCTGAAGATTAAGAAGGTCGATACCTGTGAGGTGCCCCGGTCAGTCCACATGGCCTGCACGGGCTGGGCACCTGCTGAACATCAGCCCTGTGGCAAGTGCTGCTCGTGGGCTAAGTCACAAGGTCCCCCGAGAGCCCCCAGGATCATCCCCATTTCACAGAAGCAGAAATGAAAGTAGAGGTTACTTGCCGTCCTTCCAAAGATCATACAGCAAAGAAGCAGCAAAGCCAGGGGCTCAATCTGGATATTCTGGTACCAGGAACCTTCTTCTAACCACTGAGCTATTCTGGGTCTCAAAAATACATTTCTGTCAGTATCAAGGCACCTGTTGTAGGTCGAGTTGAACTGTTTTCCCAAGAAAGATCTATCAAAATCCTCACACCTGGTATCTGTTCTCATTTGGGTGGACTTCGCCTCTATACACACGTCTAAATTTGTTAGGAGTATTCCCCATAGACAAGTGCTCAGGTCCTCTGTGATGCCACACATGGCCTTGGGTGATGAACGCAAACCCAGAAAATGAAAATTCTATTTTACCCCCAAATAAATTCTTTCCTTTAAAGAAGAATTGATTACCTTCTGGCTCCACTGTTACCTTTGAAACATTGTTTGCCTCCTCTCCTCAGTGCCTCATTCCCCTCCACCATGATCTCTCTCAGTAGGAAGGAGAAACGAGGGGGAGGACACACTCTCCTTGTCACTTCGATCCGACCGAGAAGCAAGAACTGGTTGGTGATGTGGAAATGGCAGGACCCAGTGGTATGTCCCCTGGAGACAAGGAAGGATGGGGTCCAGGGCACACCCTGGGTCTGAAGGGACAATCTGAGCCGGGAGGTGTAAGCCAGAGCTGAGCAAGGAACTCTGGCTCTGACAAGGAACTATTGAGCAGATAAAAGCTAGAAATCTCTACAGCCACCAAAGACCATGCCTGAAGTGGGGAGGCAGAATATAGAATTCACAGCTGGACAGCATTTTTATAAAAAAACGGAAGGACACCAACTGCCATATTACAGAGGTTGATTATGAGTGGAGATGGCTTCTGTTTTATTTTATTTTGCTCTGTTATTTTTTGGTGCTTTCCATGTGTTCTGCAATAAACACCTGTGACTTTTGGAATTAGAAAAGTTGTTTTTAAGAATATGTATGTGGGGTGCGGAGAAGATGGTATATTTTGTAAGACCTCATGAGTGATGATGTAAAAGTCACCGTATGAAGGATCACTCTCGAAAGTAAACTTTAAAATTTTACTGTGAAAAAAATATTTTGCAACTGAGAAGAAATGTTGAAACCTTGGACAGCAAAGAATTTGTCCGTGTCTGCAGTATTAGGAATCAGTGAGCACACTGCTGACTTGGCACCCTTACGCCCGCCATTCCCTCTGCCCCAGCACTTCCCCCAGACTTCCACCTGGCCTCCTCCCTCAGTGTCTGCTCCAGGTTTCTGCTCCAACACTGATCAGACCACCCAGAATAGAAACGCACCTCCTACACCCTATCACATGCGTGTCTGTTGTCTTCTTCCCCTCCCTGCAAAGTCATCTCTGGTAGCGGGGACTGTACCATTTGTTCATTGCTAAACCCCTGCGGCCCGAAAAGGAGATACAATAGGTACTCTTTAAGTATTTGCTGAAGGAAGGAAGGAAGGAATAAATTAACGAATGCATGTATGAGATCAGTTAGATATTCTACAGAGTGGTCCAAGTGCCATCTTCTGGCACCGGGTCAGGAGACCCAGGTCCCCTCCCCATTGGCCCCCTGAGGATGATGCATTCACTAGGCTCTCAAAATGAAGCCATGGCCTTGGCCCCAAACTCCAATGTATTCAGCCCCTGGTGAGTTCTTCCAGTCCCTGAGAAAAAGAACTTAAAGAAGTTATACATGTAGAACACAGACTATGGCCCCTAAAGGCTCATTCCCACTAAAAGGAACCAGGATTCCTTAGAGAAATGGCTGATTCCAGATGTGAGGCCAAAAGCATACAGCATAAGCCTGGTACATCTTGTGAGCCTGAAAACAAGGAGCTCTCAGCTACTAGCCGAGTGATGACAAACACAACCCAAGAGCCAGCTTGAAGGGTCTCTCCCACCGGCTAGAGATGAGACCATTTGAATAATGATAACAATGTTCTGAAACACATCAACTATATGAAAATCGATGCGTTCATATTGATATTTAAAAAAAATTAATTGATCATCTTGGGAAGTTGCTAAGGCACAAATTTCTTATTCTGAAAATCGATAAAAGAAAGGAAAGAACTAAGCATTTATCCTGCTTTCCTCTACAGACTATATTTCAAGATAATCAAATAAAGAAGGCATGATTCTTTCTCTAGAAAGCCATTCAAGCTAATAAATGAAGAAGCAATAGGATAATTAGAAAATCACCATTTTGTGAATTCCTAATGAAAAACAGATCCAGATAGTAATAATTAATGACCACAAACCATTCACTAAAAGTCAATGGAGGATATTATAATGAATGGATCAGGGTGAAAAATTAAACCCACGGATCAATGTTAGTTAGCATCTCCAAAAGTGGGCGACCAGACTTTATGTACTTGCTGGGGTGATGCAGTAGGAAGAGCACAGTACCACCGAGGAAGTCATTTTGGAAAAAGGAAACTGAAGTCTGGATCGAATCTAGGCGTTGACTCTGACTCCCAGGAGAAGGAGCTATCAAGGATAGAGTAACAGTCCCAGGAAGCAACAAGCCAAATCCAGAAATGTTAGAAACCCTACTAGACAAAGAACTCAGGTTTTTTAATAAACATCTAGTTTAAAAAAAGACAGGACGGTGTCCTTAGATCAAAGGAGACTTGAGATGTCACAACCAAATATGGTGTGTGGCCTTTATTTTCCTTCTGATTTGAACAAAACAACTACAAAAATGTGTTTTTGAGATAATCAGGGAAAAGTGACTATAACCCAGATATTAGATACTATTAGAAATTACTTATTTGGCTGAATATAATAATATTGAGTTTTTAAGTTATTAATTTGAGAGATACATATTGAAGTACTTGCATATAAAATTATACATTATTTGGGACTTGCTTTAATATACTCTGGCAAAATATGTAGGTGGGAGAAGAGCTGAGACAAGAATGCTGAAAGGTGACTGGTTCTTTGTAGGTGTAGCTATTAGCCCCTGTAGTTTTATACCCATGTAGTATCTTATCCATCTGGGAGAGAGGAAGGGTTTACTTTTTTAAAAAAATTTCTTATTGTAGACCAATGCTTTTATAAAGTACAATAAAAGTGAACTGCCAAAACACCTAAATGATTTAAAAAAAAAAAAAAGACATTTGAGGCACCTGGGTGGCTCAATGGGTTAAAGCCTCTGTTTTCGGCTGGGGTCATGATCCCAGAGTCCTGGAATCAAGCCTGCAGCAGGGCTCTCTGCTCAGCAGGGAGCCTGCTTCCCCCCATCCCCTCTGTGCCTGCCTCTCTGCCTACTTGTGATCTCTGTCTGTCAAATAAATAAATAAAATCTTTAAAAAAAAAAAAAGACATTCAACATAAAAATTTTTAAATTTTTCATTGGGTTCAACAACATACAATTGCATTTCAATAAATGTAATCAGAACAAACATACCATAAGGAAATAGAAAATAATTCTTTAAACCATATATGTTTTCCATTCCATTATATAAGTGATGAATTTGGAGAATTGCTATTTTACATTCATAAAGTCTTACAATTCCCCAAGCATAGCTCAGAGAGTTATGAGTAAGATAGAGATTCCCTGCATTAAATGTCTCTGCACACAGTTTGAACAAAAATCATATATGTCAATATTTAAAGTTTTTAATGTACCAAGTGAGCTTACTTCTTGCTTGTTAAATTATCTAACCTTGTTTGGATTGCTGAAATACTACTCACAGGGGATAACGCACATCTAAACTTTTCTATGTTTTGTTGTCATGACACTTCTAGGAGAGAAAGCAGCCTCACAGAAGCGTGTTGACTGGGATGGCAGAAGAGCTTTTACAGTAATTTCAGCAAGCTCGGGGTATCCTTTTAACTTCTATCAAAAGTGAAACAAATAATGCTGTATTTTAAGAATTCATCTCCAGTCTTTGATCAGTAGCCAGTGCCATCAATTTATCCTGTAAAATTGTAGTTCAATTTAAATTACCCAGATCTTCTGATTGAAAAAAATAGATCCCAGAGCCATAGTTTCCTTACATGTGCATTATCTTTTGATGGAAAATAAAATTCAGATTCATAGATGTATAAGTGTACAGTAACAGGCTACCATCAACATTTCTGACTGTTGTTGAAATATGTCATAAAAACCTATAGAAAGTCTAACTTTTGTTTTTACCTTTTGATCTTTTGTTGCATTCCTTTGTTGTTTTTTTTTTAAGATTTTATTTATTTGACAGACAGAGATCACAAGTACGCAGAGAGGCAGGGAGAGAGCGAGAGGGGGAAACAGCCTCCCCACTGAGCAGAGAGCCCAATGAGGGGCTCGAACCTAGGACCCCAGCACCATGACCCGAGCCGAAGGCAGAGGCTTTAACCCACTGAGCCACGCAGGTGCCCCGTTGTTGTTTCTTTAAAGATTTTATTTATTTATTGACAGAGAGAGACAGAGAAAGAGGGAACACAAGGAGCAGGAGTGGGAGAGGGAGAAGTAGGCTTCCCGATGAGCAGGGAGCCTAATGCAGGGCTCCATCCCAGGACACCCAGATCATGACCTGAGCCAAAGGCAGATGCTTAACGACTAAGCCACCCAGGCGCCCCTCCTTTGTTATTTTTGAGGAAGTTTTAAGGTCATTAAAAATATCTACTATCAGACAAATCAGCAAGTCTGGATGTCAAAGTCACATCTTTAAACACTGAATCAAACTGATTCCTTATCTCACAGAAACATAACAAATTCGTTCTACATTTTATTCTGATGGAATTCTCTCCACAACAAACACTGTACCTCAGCACGCAATAAGAAATTAGTCTCCACTTCTATCTACCACAGAAAAGCAGGATCATCTTTAATTTAATGCATTTGCCTTTATGTAATTCACAGATTCTTCATTAATCACTAAGTACACTGGTTCACCTGATTTTTTTGGTTTTGGTTTTGGTTTTCTGGTGTAGCAAGACTTTCTCAATGAAGGAAGCAGTACATTGGTTAACGAGCTCCTTAATCCAGATGACTGTTCTGGAACATTCTGTGCCCTCAGCTGTGCTAGCAGAACACACTCTCCTGCACAAAACTTTAGTTCCAGACTACATCTGTTGACCATGTATTCTTTCATAGTTTTATACAGTAGTTCAGAGCTAGTTGTGTTAATTGGCAATGAAGTTAAAAAGAACTGTTCGTATCACCACCAGGTTAAAGTTGCAGATGTACTAGAATTGCCACATTAGCAAATCTATGCATTCTTTAAGCTACAATGAAAAACTGTTCACTGGCTTACTTGCTCTATGGTTGGACTTCTGTATTATATTATTCAGCAGTTCCTGACTATGTCAAGCTATGGTGGTTGAAATATGGCATCAAAATAACAGGGTTAAAAATAAATCACTGGAGGGGCTCCTGGCTGGCTGGGGTCTGTAGAGCAGGTGACTCTTGACCTCGGGGTCGTGAGTTTAAGCCCCAAGCTAGGTCCAGAGCAGACTTAAAAGAACTATATAAAAGTAGAAAATAAACCCCTGGATTGTTATTTTCCCAGTGGAGCTAATAATTTGGTAAATTAAAAACAAACTTGGTTTTTGAAAAGTTATAAAAATAAAAGCTTACATTTCTCTTATTTTTGTACATTTTCAGATTCTAGTTGCCAAACTAAACTTAAAATTATGCCTGTTGTAGCGTGTATCTGGTACGCAGGTCACACCATACGCAAGTCATCACGTAAGCGTAACAAACCCAAACTGGTCCACACCCTGCTCCTTGAGATGCGTCCAGGACATACACGTTGAGGTCATGGCGATGTCATACTGCTCTGAAAGTGTCTCAGCGTTCACCCTCAACTTCTCTACTTAACTCCTCATGAATCAGAATGAGATTGGGGACACCAGGGTCCATGGACTACAGTCTGAACAGCACTTTATCGTACTACTATCTCCCCCTCCTTTTGTGTGTTTATCTGTTTTCTATCACTGCGTAACAAGTCGCCACAAACTCTAGGGCTTAAAACAACACATATTTATTATCTCACAGTTTCCATGGCCTGGGAGCCCGGGAATGCTTAGCTGGGTCCTCTGCTCAGCGTCTGACAAGGCAACAGTGAAGTATCAGCTGGGCAGGGTTCCCACCTAGCACTCAGCTTGGAGAAAGATGCGCTTCTGAGCTCACTCAGGCTGCAGACACATTCAGTTCCTGCAGCTGTAGGACCAGGGCCTGTGTTCCGATGGGCTGCCACTCTGCTTAGGCAGTTCCAGTGTGGCTGTTGGCTTCACTGGGACCAGCAGGAGAAAGGTCTATAGCTTTGAGTTTCTTCTGTTTGAACTTGCCTGAGGAGGTCATACCCACTCTGGTAAATCTCTCTCTTCATGAGCTTAAGGTCAATTCGTTAGGGACTTTAATTACATTTGCAAAGTCTCTTCACCTTTGCTATACAATGAAACCTAATCATGACCATAACATTAGGAGGTGGTAAGCATAGAATTCTGCCTATGGGGTATGTTTTTAAATTTCTTTAATAATAACAAAATAAATTATATAAAGAATATGTAATATAGAGAGACTATATAATAAGTTATAGATAGGAAACTAAAAATTTGTTAGAACCAATCGAATTCAGTAGAGCTGTGGGATATAAAATCAATTTATAAGAATCAGTTACTTTCTCTGCACTAATAACAAACCATCATAAAGGAAAATTGAGATTTCCCATTTATGATTGCATCAAAAAGAATAAAACACCTAGAAATAAATTTAACCAAGGAGGTGAAAGAACTGTACACCAAAACCTATAGTACACCGATGAAAGAAACTGAAGAAGACACAGATAAACGAAAAGATATTATGTGTTCACTGATTGGAAGAATTAATATTGTTGAAATGTCTATACTAAAGCAATCTACAGACTCACCACTATCCCTGTCAAAATTCCAATATAATTTTTCACAGAAATAGAACATCCTAAAATTCGTATGGAACCACAGAAGACCCCAAATAGCCAAGGCGATCTTAAGAATAAGGTTAAAGCGTCACACTTCCTATTGCAAACTATATCACAAAGCTATAGTAATCAAAACAGTAGGACATTAGATAGAAACAACAACACATCGTTCAATGGAATAGAATAGAGTCCAGAGATAAACCCAGGTATGCATGGTCAATTAATTTACAACATAGTAGCTGAGAATATAGAATGGAGAAGGGATAGTCTCTTCAATAAATGATGTGAAATGGGCAGTCACATGCAAAAAAATGTAACTGGACCATTATCTTACACCCATATACAAAAATCATCTCAAAAACGCTCTAAAGTCTTGAACATAATACCTGAAACCATAAAACTAGAAGAAAACACAGTGGGTAAGCTTTTTGACATTGGTCTTGATGATAATTTTTTGGACTTGACATCAAAGCAAAGGGAACAAAAGCAAGAATTAACAAGTGGGACCACATCAAACTAAAAAGCTTCTGCATAGCAAAGAAAACCATCAACAAAATGAAAAGGCAACCGGCAGAATGGAAGAAAATACTTGCTCATCATGTATCTGATAAAATGTTAACATCTAAAATCTAAAGAACTTGCACAACTCAATAGCAATAAAACAAAACAATTTGATTAAAAAATGGTCAGAGGAACTGAACAGTATTCCAAAAAAGACATACAAAAGGCAAACAGGTACCTGAAAAGTACTCACCATCACTCATCAGCAGGGAAATGCCAATCAAAACCAAATGAAATATCACCTCATATTGTTAGAATGGCTGTTACCAAAAAGACAAGTGATGACCAGTATTGTTGATGGGGAGTGAAGAAGGGAATGCTTGTGGACTGTTGGTGGGAACGTTCATTTGGTGCAGCTGCTGTGGAAAACTATGGTCTAACAGTCCTACCTCTTGCATTTGTACAAGAAAAATGAAACCATCTTTAAAATAGGAGCATCTGGCTGGCTCAGTCAGTGAAGCAAGCAACTCTTGATCTCAGGGTTGTAAGTTCAAGCCCCACATTGGATGTAGAGATTACTCTTAAAGAAATTTTTTAAAATTTAAAAAAAAGAGAGAGAGAGAGAGAAAATGTCTTTAAAATAAAAATAAGAAAGCAGCATTTACAGAAGGAGCAGAACGACAGTGTCACGTGGACCTCTCTCTCATTACACTGGCACTAGACAGTCTACCAGCCACGGAAGCAATATTCCTGCGCTCTGATGGTCAGTGGCTTCAGTGCTATTGGTGGGGCTTTCAATTAGAGCTCCAGGGGCCTGTCTGTGCTCTTACCTTGTCAACATTTCCAGTAAAACTTGGACGGTTCTTCAATTTTCCAACAAAACTAAGCTGGGAAGAAGAGAGAAAGTGGTAGACAACAGAGTGAAGATTTAGAATTATGTTGGGAGTCAGGAATGTCAAGTTAACACTAAAAAAGATTAATTTGTAAAAGGAGGAAGGTCAGGTTTTACTCAGACATTCTCCAAATCATGAATACATTGTGAGTGTGGGGGGACTTGAAAGAATTCCTGTGAAAAAAGGACCTGATGATCTCAGTCAATGCCAGGCCCCATGTTAACCAGGAGTTTGATGGGGCAGCTAAAAACAATGGGTCCAAGCTGGGCTTGGATCAAGCTCTCCAGAGAGCAGGCAGCTGAGACCACCCACCCCATGGGCAGCCGTGAGGGTATAATGCTTGAGCACTGTCTCCCCGGCCTCGTGGTGCCCAGCCTTTCCCTCCTCCCTGACTCTTTAGGCAGCTCTGTCCCTATATATGCAGGGACCTCTTCTGTATCCATACACCCCAACCTCCTGATGGCCTACCAAATCACGTGCAAAACCATGGCCTGATAGAGCTCTCCTTATCTTGGCCAGCCACTCCTTCCAGCATTCTTTTCCCTACTCTCTCCTATACGTGTCAACCAAATAGGAGATCTCTCCATTCCCTGTCATTCTCCCATCCCATTATTGGCTGCCATCGCTCTCCATAGTCTTCCATCTGTACCTGCAGAAAGTTCCAGTCCTTCCTGCCCCTTGTCTGACCACCCCCACCTCCACCTCCAATTTCCCACCCACAAAACTCCATGTTTTTGTTCTGCTCTTATGGATATATGTATCCATATATATGGATATATGTGGATATATCCATATATATATATTTTTTTTTTAACTTATTTTAAATCACATCTGATTTGTGAGTATTGGGATTTCTGGGTGAAATTCTGAGGTTCATCTGGTGGAATGAGGCAGAAAGAGGGCTCTGTATCATGCTTCTCCTGTATGCCTTCTCTTCATGGGGCCTGAACTGAGGAGTCTGTTTGTAAAGAACACTAGCAGAATGAGAATAAAGTGCCACGATTAAATCTGAACCAATGCCCTTGATCCACAAAGTAGAACCCACTTCAATAATTAAGTTGGAATAGGCCATTTTGGCTTGAAGATGAAGTGAGATCCTTACTCCTTCCATTTCCACCTCCAGTAGAGAGACAGAGAGAGGCAGAGAGACAGAAAGGGATGGAGACAGCCCAAGTAGGCACTGGGTCCACTCACCAGAGTAGACACTGAAAGTAGAAACAGCAGGTAGCTAGCCAGTCACCAGGCCCCCAGTCTGGCCGTGGTACAAAACAGGAAGGGGGAGAGGGTACTGCAAATGGGTAGTCATCTTTTAAGGCTCAGCCACCTAGCTCTCCAGTAAAACATGGCCCATTGACTACTCTGGGACCTACCCAACTGCAGGGGCAACTTCCCCCAGAGAGGGACACTGGGGTGGGGCAGAAAGAGAAGTGTGCAGAGAGGTGCAAGATTGTTCTAGTCACAACGAGAGGTTGCTGGGGAACTGGGCTATTGTTGTATACGGGAATAAATTATCTATTTATAATGTCCAATTCCTAGCAGATACTTGGTACATGGTACTCAATAAATTTTGTACAGCTGAATTTGTGATTTGCATTTTAAAACTAGTATTGACAAGTTTGAGTCAGCCAGAGATAAGGTATCCAGAATGGAGAGAAGTCTAAGAAATGGATAAAATGAGCCACAGTTGCAGAATCTGGGTTATTTCTAGGGGGAAGGGGGCTTTTTCTTTATTCCAGAAACAGGGTTGAACAAGGACTGATGATTGTGGCAGCTACAGGGACACTGTTTACATCTCTAATAACGCAAGGACGCAAGGAGGCAGCATCCAGCCCCCAGCCCTTCCTGCAGAGGGAAGGGCTGCCTGGAGAGGCTGCCTGAGCTTAGAGCAACCCAGAGCAGATAACCCTCGCTGAGTCAGGAATTACACTCAACGGCTTCCAAATCTGAGTCTATGAAAATGGACTTCATGTGGGATTTGAGAGAGATAAGAGAATGATTTAGCCAAACATTTTAAAGCCAGATTTAAATTTTTAAAATCCAGTTTTTAAAAAAAGGAATCCCATTTTTTTCTTTATCCACCCTGCAGATAATGAATTTCAAAGACATTTGTGCCCCACGTGTTTAATTATGTTGTATTATCGCTGGGTCTATAGAGTCAAATATAATCAGTCTCTGGGAATATTGGGTTTTTGCACCATTATGTCCTGAAATCATTTATATCCAGGCTTAAAATGGATTAGAATCAACATAACTTTTTTTTCCCTCTGTAAGTTCAAGGTTATGTATTACTTTGAAGTTGGTAACTAGCTTTATTTATAGGAACATAGCTGTCATTTGACTAAAAAAAAATGCTACACCAGGTCTGACCATGGGTCCAGACAAAGGCCAGATTTCACTGAAATTTCCACTTTTTTCTAACAGAGGATTTGTTGCAAAATTGACAAATCTGAAACGGTTCAGGGCAAACGATAGCCTGTATATGTTTAAATATATGAACTAATAAAAGCTACCATTTGAAGCCCAGGAGGCAGTCAGCTATTTGCAATTTTACAACTGGGTGATTGCTCTTTTAATTAATGTGATGAACTTGTGAGTTTAGTCAATTTAATTATAGAGGAAATAACTGCATTTTGTTTATTGCCTATTTGGTGTGATTAAAAATTTACTGGAGAAAAATCATCCATGAAAGGTATTTTAACATTTTTCTAAATGCCTCAATGACATTTGGTGGTGGAGGGGGGGAGAACCGTATTTTGTGTCTAATGTTGAGTTATTTTTCCTCATCACAAGCTGATCCAGATTTGGTCAGAACCAGCCTGTTGTAAATCAGCAGCTGCTGCCACAATTCACCAGAATAAAACAAATGAAAGACTGTTTATTAACTTGAGCCCCTTCTATTAGTCATTTGCTACAATTTTATTTTATAGTCTCCTTTCATTCTAATGCTTTCCCTGTCATAAAAATGTTAATAATTTCTCTTAGTATTTCATATTAATTTGTCAAACCACGCTTAGACAACACCATCAAGCTGTTCTCCCAGAGATTTGGTGGGGGGTGGAAAACCAACTTGACATACGGTATCATGGGCAATGTGTCAAGTTCAATTTTTTAAAAAAACGTACATTGTGCACCTTCTCAGGCACCATCTCAGGCTGACAGTACCAGAAAAGCAACACAGACCGGATTTCCAGCTTTGGGAAGTCTCAGTTTGATAACCAAAGCATGTCAAGAAGCCTCAGTGTTACAATATTACAATATTGTACAAATACAAAATTACAATATTACAGGGTACTGAGCGTGGGACAGAGGAAGGGCACCAAGCTGGCAAACCCAAGAAAAGACAGGTTAATGAGGCATTTTTAGACAGCTTTTGACTTCACCAAACTTAATTAAGAGTAATGGAATACCCTTAGATCCCTTTTCATTTTAAAACGTGAAGAAACAGGGGATGCCTGGGTGGCTCAGTTGGTTGAGCGGCTGCCTTCGGCTCAGGTCACGATCCCAGTGTCCTGGGATCGAGTCCCACATCGGGCTCCTTGCTCGGCAGGGAGCCTGCCTCTGCCTCTGCCTGCCTGTCTGCCTGTGCTTGCTCGCTCTCTGACAAATAAATTTAAAAAAAAAAACAAAAATGTGAAGAAACATATGGACTGGCTCGTTTTATGTATCACTTGGCCTGGGTTATGGGATGCCCAAATACTCAGTTAAAAATTCTTCTAGATGTGGGACACTTGGGTGGCTCAGTGGGTTAAGTGTTTGCCTTCAACTCAGGTTGTGATCCCAGAGTCCTGGGATCGAGTCCCACGTCGGGCGTCATGCTCAGTGAGGAGTTTGCTTCCTCCCTCTGCCTGCTTTGCCTCCTGCTCTCCCTGCTTATGCTTTCTCTCTCTCTCTCTGGCCAATAAATAAATTAAAAAAAAATTCTTCTGGATGTGTGGCTGAGGGCGTTTCTGGATGAGAGTACCATTTGAATCAGGAGGCTTGAGTAACCCCAACTGCTCTTGGAAATACAGTGGGCCTCATCTAATCCCACTAAGGTCTAAGTAATGGAGAATTCCTCTCTCGACCCATCTGAGCCAGGACGTGGGCTTCTGCCTTTGGATTCAGACCTGGCCTGGAAGTCATATGATCCACCATCCCGTCTCCTACCTCAGACTTAGATGCAGCCTCCACAATCACATTAGCCAATTCCTTATAATAAATCTCTTTACATGTATATCCTATTGGCTCTATAGAGAAACCCTGACTAAATACAACATCACGTGGTCAACCTTTGACTATCCACTGGTTTCCAGTAGAAATGATGTGGTTCTGCCTCCCTAAAGGGCTTCTGAATTCAAACAAGCCGAACTGATGCTACAGCATTCCTTTCATTGACCTAAATGGACATGGGTGTTACACAGAATGTGCTGGTCAAATTTTCCAGTTAGGGGAGGACAAATCCATTCCTCCCCCAAAGACTCCGGAGCAGTCTCCTTTCTCCTGTGAGTTCCAGCTTTAAAAATGAACATTGTCATCAGGAGACAATAAAGGTAGCCTCTAGGACAGTGTTTCTGTTTCTGGGGTGCTCAGACCACCGAGGGCTCTGTGAAGAGGGTGGGCTTCCAAGCATCCTCAGATGCCCCTGGGGAACCCTGTTGGGGGAGGAAAACTCTCAGCACCTCCCCCCCCAACCCCCACCCCGTGCAGCTGGAGCAGGTCACAGAACAAGTCCTGACAACCATTTTCATCGCTGCCTTTTACAATCAGTTCCGGCAACACATTTCTATCTAAATGCACCATTGTTTTGTTCTGTGTGGCCTTCGTCTCTGAACCAGATCTAGTTTCTGCAGCCCTTCCAGTTGTCCCAGGCACCCCGTACATCCCGTTGTCTGTCGTGGAGCAGCTTTGGAGAAAGATCATTTCCTCTCCTGCTTTTCAACCCTCACCCTCGGCCTTTTCTGTTTAAATAAAATAATCAGAAATTGGTCAAATCTGTATTTTTAGGGAATATTTTCCCAGCTGTGTTTAGGCAGTAGTTGGTGATCTGGTGACAGAAGAAATCCTGGTCAATAAAATAAGCTATGTCCAGATGCTTCAGCAACAAAATTGTGCCCTACAGTAAGAGCCCTGGCCCCCCAGACAGGGTCCTGTGGGGGACCCCTCAACATGGTAGCAGGACAGCTCAGCTGGTATTGGGAGAGGCCCAATGCACTGGGGCCCTTCATGTCTCCCCCACTCTATCCTTGCAACCTGGGGCATGTGTCTTTCCTTCCTCAACACAGAAAAGAGAAGGCAGTTTGTGACTGAGATGTTTAAGCCTCACTATCCAATTGCCCCAGTAAAATGCATAAATGGGTTGGCATGAATTTCTTATATAAAGTTCATAATTGAACTTCCTGAACTTTTTCCTTCTAGGGGAACAAACTTCAACCCAAATGCCCATCACCTAATGAATGAATAAGCAAAAAATGGTATATCCATACAATCAAATGTTACTTGGCCATAAGAAGGGATGGATGAACCTGAAAACATTATGCTAAATGAAGGAAATCAGTCACAGAATGTACTTGAAGGGCCCCGTGGAACCAAAGTGACAATACAATACCAAAGGGCAAACCCACAGTGTGGGTCTGGGGAGAGAAACTCTGAAGTACGACTCAGTGAGCTGGTCTTGTCTTTGGTCCTGCTATTTATTAGCTTTATGGCCTTAGTCAAGGCTCAAACATCTCTAAATATGAATTTTCTCATCAGCAAAATTAGGATAACAGTGTCTTCATTTGTGAGAATTGAATGAAACCATGAGTTCAGCACTATGGTAGTTTGTTAGAGAAGTGGGTCTCCAATCACTTCTTATATCTACCCCCTCAGTGGTCCCCTCCCACATTGATTCTGGGATTAGCCATGTGACTTGCTTTGACCAATGGCACCATTAGCAAACATAATTTGAGCAGAGGTTTAAAACATACTGTGCATTGGGGTTGCCTTCTAATACTAATACCATTCGGGTTTACCAAGTGAAGACGCCTAGACTAGCCTGCTGGAGATGTGTGACTTAGTGGCCACCCAGCCCAACCACCAGCCATGCAAGTGAGGCCATCTTAGACCATCCCATCCTCACTGAGCTGCCGGCTGACTGTAGCCATATAACAAAAGGCTCCAGGTGCAGATGAACCAACCTGCTGATCCCAGCAATTACTGCCCCACATATCATAGATCACTAGAAACACTCTTCTAGTCAAACAAAGTGAGCTTTATTTAAACACACAGCAGAGAGAAAGAGTGTACACCAGAGGAAACAGAAAGGGAAAGTTGGGTGGACCTTATTATAGGATTTGGGTGTCTGCTGGGTTGGGTGATTCCATGAAGGGGCTGGAGAAGAAGAGGCAGAGGTATCAGGGACTGTGAGAAAGTAGGGGCAACTTGGTGACCAGATCTCTTAGTAATTTTTACCTACAAAGCAGGAGGACTAAAGTGGGACAGAAGTGGTCAGTGGTCATTTGTATGAGATGTTTCCTTATTTTTGAGTTGCAGAATATCCTTATCTCTGTATCGTTTCAGGCATGATTACAAAATAGTCTTGTCTCTGCCTTATTCCATCACGGTCAAAGAATGGCCTTGTCTGAATATTGTTTATATACCATGAAAATTGCTTCTGTACACTCACGAACAATACAGCTGCCAGCAAACTACCAGCTGTTAGCTCTTGGTACCAATTTTCACTTTCTTATACACAGAACCACTGGCAAGTAACATGGTTGTTTTAGGCCTCTAAGTTTTGGGGTGGTTTTTAATTCAGCAACAAACAACTGATAGGAGCTCTTTGTAATAGCTAAAGTGCTGAGTAGGCTTTCTGATTTGTTCCAGGGTTATAAATGTAGGAAGCCCCAACTTTATGGGATTCCTCGTGGAGAAGGCCAGCAGAATGTGACAAGTTGACCAGGACCTGCTGAGAAAAGGGACAGGTAGGGACCAGAGAGGCCTCAGGTGGCCAGGAGGCCACATATGTACCCCACAGAAGGCCTGTTTAATCATCCTCTTCTTGGGATTGGCTCTGTCTCTTTCAGATGCTCCCTCCAAGGACCAGACCAGGATGCTTTACCTTCCTTTTCCCTTTCCTGGAAGGATCAAGTGCAGGCTCCCCAGGAACTCTTCTCAGTTAACATCTCTGATAGGCCTATGAAAACCTCTGATCACTAGTGCATGAACAATCTATTCTGCTCACAGAGCCTCCCATGGTTTCAGCCATCATAAACAACAGAGGAGCCTATTTGGTTTTTGGTAGAAGGATATACTTGCCCTTGCTCTGGGTACAGAAGGTGCTGACCCATTTCAAGCAGATGTGATGGGGGGGGTAGTAATTCTTAGTTATTGTTTCACCCTTTGAATGACCAATAACCCAAGAGTGAACTCTTATGCTTTTCAACCAGGTGCTTTTAGCTGAAATCACAGCCAGGCAGACCCTGGTCATTAATCTCCTGAGGACAGGTTATACATCTTGCAGTTACTTCTTCTCTAGCCAAAACCTTCAGGGATGTTCGGGGAAGAGAGAAGGACAATAAATCTTATTTTCCTCTTACAAATACCCTATAGGCTGTTCCCTCCTGGCAGTTTAAAAATTGACTCAAACTCAACCAACTTCTGGGAAGTATTCTTTCGTTTGACAACAACAATATGTTTCTCCATTCATCCTCAAAGCCAAAGGCAGTCCCTTTATCAAAGTCTGTCAGAGTCAGGTACAGAAGGATCTCCATGACTGAAAAATAAGCACCCATACTGGTTTTTATGAAAAGGAAGATAGTAAACTCTAGTGGGAACAATGGGATATTTGTCTTGATTCAATAGGTTCTTGAAAGAAAATGAGAAGAATTTGATTCATTGGAGGGTGATGAATTAATTGTATATGAAAATTTATTTTCCAACCATAGGGGACTCTTGAATTTCAATAGATTCCCTCCTTTCTTTTTACTTGGTCAAACCAACAAAAAGCCAAACACGGGCTAATTGCAGAGTCAGAGTATCACCTCAGCCACAATAAACTGGGTCATCTAATCCTGGCTGTCCAGATAGGAATAGAATCCATACTGCGAAACCACAATCACTTAACAAAGTGCTTCCACTCTTGATGAAAAATTCACTGGCCAGATTCCTGGCTCTGCCCGCTCTGGGTGTCACGTAAGTGTTCAGTATCTCGGTGTCTTCATTTGTAGAACTGGAATGAGGAACGAGCGAGAAAGTACAAACTTTCTTTCAAGGATACAAAATGAGAAACATATTCTCTGTGAAATTTTGTAAATTTATTTATTATTCTGTGACATCTCATTATCATCACAATGGCAGCAGCTAAAACACATCCTTCCCTTAAGGAACAAGAATAACTGTGCGCTCCCCGGGGATAGGACTCATTCCAACTCATCGGTAGATCCACTCTGACACATATCCCCCAAGGAAACGTCCCCAGGATATGCTTGTTGAATAGCTAGATGGAGTACTGAGTGGGTGGGTGAGTGGATGGGTGGGTAGGTGGATGGAAGGGAGGAAAGATGGAAGCCGGGCCAAGATGGTATGCAATAGTATGGGCATTCAGATCACCAAAATATTAAAATACTTCCATACAAATTGGTAATAAGCCCTTTCCCTGAGCTCCTCAAGTGTCTCCTTGAATCCTCTTCCTTCCACAAAGCCATCAGTGGAAGAGTCATCATCTGGCACGGCACTCTGTGCTGACAGGCAATCTAAGTGGTTGATGCCCGTGTCTCCCTCAACTGTGAAATATTTTGAATGTCTATCTTGTGTGGATGGGTGACCATTCCATTACTAGACTAGTTTTAGGCTATTAGCCCTAGAATAAAGTTCTTAATAAGTCCTATGAATGAGATTTAAATTTGTTGTCAGTATTTCCTACTTCGAAGCATAAAACTCCCTCACAATATTCCATCATAACTTGAAGTCTTTTAAGGCTTTACTTCACCACACTCCAACATTTCCAAATAATGATCTACCACATGTGGGGCGGGACTTTTCCCTTAAGTAGTTACTTATTATATTAATTCACTTTTTTAACAGCATGGGTTTTGGGGGAAAATGCCTACTGATCAGTCACAAAATCATGATCAAGGGGGACATCTCGAACAATCCTCATTAAACCTTGGAAGAATTTGTGACAACTGTACATCAGCTCCACCAACCAGAGCTCATCGTTGGTCCTGTTGTGAGAGAGGCGGTGTCCGTCTCACCAGGCCCTGCTCCCACCAGCCACATGGCTGACATCATGCTGTGCTGGTCACACCAGGCCCTGCTCTAACCAGCCACATGGCTGATGTCTTGCTGTGTGGGTCTCAGCTCCCCATGGCCTCCAGCTCCTTCCCTGCTGCTCTCCACTGATGCCAGTGCCACCATGCATGGCTTTGACAGGGGGAGCCTCCTGCTCCACCTTCTCTCAGTTCCCTGTGACAGTCTTTGGGCAATAATGTCCCCACACCCAACATACACATACACACCCAATACACACACACACACACACACACACACACACACACACACTTGATAATTTCCAGAAACAAAACAGTGTAACACCAGAAAGGGAATAAATGTTTTCTGTGGGCCTTTTCCTTACTGTGTCAGGTACTAGCTGACCCTTAGGTCCATCTTCCTCTTCCCACACCATGCCCAGGGTACAAAGGAAGGGGTTCTTTTTTTTTTTTTTTTTTAGATTTTTATTTATTTATTTCACAGAGAGAGATCACAAAGTAGGCAAAGAGGCAGGCAGAGAGAGAGGAAGGGAAGGAGGCTCCCTGCTGAGCAGAGGGCATGATGTGGGGCTCGATCCCAGGACCCTGAGACCATGACCTGAGCTGAAGGCAGAGGCTTAACCCACTGAGCCACCCAGGCGCCCCAGGAAGGGGTTCTTTTTCACCCCTTACCAAACAGCCGCGAGCATTAGTTTACAAACCCTGGGGCCTGGTCTTCCCTTGGGCCAGACGAGTTTTGGGGAAGGCGGTGCCCCCTCCCCTCAAGGACTCTGAAGCACAATTACCCCGAGCATGTAGTCTTGGGGTCCGGCAGGCAGGAAGTAGACTCCTTCTGACTCAGTTTCTCTCTTCCGGCTGCATGTCCCATTCTTAATAGCACAGGAGGCACCATCTACTGTCTGGAAAAACTTTATCAAAGGGAAGTTGCTTTAAGAAACCAAACAGCATTCCGAACGTGCGCCACAGGAGAGACTACACAGCCAGGCCAGGCGATGCGACAGATTGGTCGCTTCTGCATGTTGAGAAGGGGAAAACACAGTGGCTGTCATCCTTTAACAGACAGTATATTGAGTGATATTTTATAATGAGCTCCCACTCCTCTGACACAAAGAATACAAGAACTGGACCATCTCGATTCCCTCTCTCAGAGCGTCAGGAAGGAAGCGCTGCGGTAATAACAGCATTGCGGGAAGCCAGCTGCAACGGCACCTGGCCAGTTTTAAGAGGAGATTTTCTTTTGCCAACATCATTTTCCAATCCCCTTCCAACTGCTGAATTCCCTCTTCAAATGTAATATATTTTTTTTTTTTTTACAAAGTATGATAACTATGGTGTCAAATAGTAACACATTAGAAGAAATAAAAAGAGGAAAGAAGGCTTCCGTGTTCGCTGAAAGTACCAGCCCCATGTGTCTCCAGGGTTATGGGCTGATCTGCATCAGCCTCCTGCTCTTTTGCCTACCACCTCATCCCCTCCTGGGGTCCCCAGAGACGCTGTCAGACACAATTCCCATCCCAGCAAACGCCATTTGAAGTTTTCACGCAGGATTCCCCTCACACTCACAGCAGCTGCTGTCAGGGCGGACTGAACGCCTCCGTGGGCTTCCGGGCACAGCTCCTGCTTGGCCAACGGGGAGCTCTGAGCCGTGACCTCCCCGGGGAGGATGTGCAGCCTGGCTCCCAGCAGGTGGCGGGAGGCATTTGGGAGGAAGAACTCTTGGCCATAGGTGTTTATCTGATTCCCCTTGACAGAGCTGACAATCTAGGGAAGGAGGGGCCATCCTGCAGTCTGAGCGGAGGGTCTCGTGGCTGCCGCTCCGGGCTCTCCTTGCTAATACATAATTTCTATAATCAGAACAAATATAGGTTTTTTTGTTTTTGTTTTAAAGAAAGAAAGGAACTCTGGCCTCCTCAGTTCTGAAATAGGCAGAGAAAAACAGAAGAACAAAAACCTCTTCCCTTTGTCTAGGCGGGATGGTTCAAAACGCACATGGTGACAGCCGGGGTCTGTCCCGGGAAAACAGAAAGCTCTTTAGGCCTTTGAATTGAGGGATGTAATACAGGAAATTTGCTGATCACATGACAGGAGCACAGGGGAATTCAACAGAGGACAGCAGACAAAGCAGAAATTAGCCACAGCTGGAACGAGAACACACCAGGGCCCATGAGCCAGTGGGAAGAGGGGTGTGGGGCCACAGCCCAAACCAGGACTTTCTGTAGATGCTGAGACCGTGGGGAGCTGGGGCCACGGGGAGGGGCTGTGTGGCAGGAGTGGGGCCATGGAGAGAGGCAGGCACTATAGAGATGCAGGAGCATAGAGAAGGAGTAAAACACCAGGGAGACTCCTGTCCTCCTACTGACCATGCCTCCTACTGACCACGCCCCCTACTGACCACACCTCCCACTGGCCACACCTCCTACTGGCCATGCCTACCAAAGGCCATTGGTAAAGGACCTGGAGAAATGTAGGTCTCTGTGATCCAGAGGAGCAGAAGAGGGGCTGGGATGGATCTGAGGCATACTGGGCACCCAGTCTGTTTTTCGTATTGGCTTACCAACCAAGCCTAAGATCAAGACCAAGAGGTTGGATGGCCATCCTATAATAAATACCAGCTTAGCTCTTCTGGCCCCATCACACCCTTGGAAGAAGGAGCAAGATTGTGCTCCGATGTGGGGATGAGAGAAGATCCCAGAAAGACTCTGAGAGACCTGAGAGGGAGGCCAAGAGGACCATCATGAGAGCTTGCTCCGTCTGAGTGCCTAAGGATGGGTGGGTTCTGGGGTCTGAGGGTTGAGGTGTGCTAGAAAAAAGCAGAAATCCCAACTTTTAAGTTCCATTAGGGGGTAGAGCCGGTCCATGTCACATCTGAGGGAGAGAAATTGGATCAGGGCTTCCAGTCATATAAAGATGATTTTGTAACCCTATCATGTGCTTGCATTGGACAACCTATTTGTTATCTGAACCACTAGTGCTCTGCATTATAGTAAAACCAGCCTCACACAGTAGGGTGCGGGTGCACTGCTGGAGTGGAGATAGCTTACCCGGGCAGGCTGGGACCAGCAGTCTCCTGTCGGGGCAGAGACACCGTATCTACCCTTTCAGTTTCCTTTTCTGGAAGATGGGGTTGCTAACACCTACCTCACGGAGCTGTGGTGAGGAGTACATGTGATCATGAACTAGGAACGAAGCACCGAGCCCAGAGAGCCTACTATATTATAATTATTTTAATATTATATATTATTATATATATCATACTTTTTTATATATAATACATATAACAGAGTATATTATATATAATAATAAGTATAGTATAGTATACTATATATTATATATTACTCCCATAAAAAAGAATGAAATTTGGCTAGTTGTGACAACACGGATGGACCTAGAGAGTATTATGCTAAGTGAAATGAATCAGACATAGGACAAATACAGTATGATTTCACTTATATTTGGAATCTAAAAAACAAAACAAATGAATGAACAAAACAAAACAGAAACAGAATCATAGAAACGGGAACCAAACTGTTGGTTATTAGAGTACGAAGAGTTGGGGGCCGGGGCAAAACAAGTGAAGGGGATGAAGAGGTACAACCTTAGTTATAAAATATGGAAACATGGAAATGAAATGCAGCACATAGGGAATACAGTTAATAATATTGTAGTAACTTCATATGGTGACAGGCAGTAACTAGACTTATTGTGGAGGTCATTTTATTTTATTTTAAAGATTTTATTTATTTATTTGACAGACAGAGATCACAAGTAGGCAGAGAGGCAGGCAGAGAGAGAGAGGAAGGGAAGCAGGCTCCCCGCTGAGCAGAGAACCTGATGTGGGGCTCCATCCCAGGACCCTGAGATCATGACCTAAGCCGAAGGCAGAGGCTTAACCCACTGAGCCACCCAGGCACCCTTGTGGAGGTCATTTTATAATGTGTAAAAATATCAAATCACCTGAAACGAATAGGATATTCTATATCAATTATACTTCAATTAAAAAAAAATAGCTTCCTTGCCACCTGCCTTTACAGGATAAAGAATTGGAGGTGGCAAATTCCCTTCCCAGCCTGTGGTTCCTTAGTCAGAGAGAGAGACACACACACACACACACACACATCCAACCAACAACAAATCGCAGCCTGTTGAGACAGTCCCAGAAGTAAACCAGATCAGAAGAATACACATTTGCTGGCAAAATATAAAGCCGTCAGATGCCCATGAAAGTCCAAACATGTTGAAAAAAAACAAAGTGAGAGACGCTCGTAGAGACAGAAAAACCTGATGACGCACCCTCCCACCGTCTAGAAGGCTGGCCGCAGTTCAGGGGTTGGGCGCTCTGGAGGATGGGCAACCACTGGGTTGGGGGGGAAGGGAAGCAGTGAGCAGGCCTGTGAAACAGGACAGACATCCTCGAACATCACGGATCCCCCATCTAGCCTCTGTAGGCAGCAAAGGAGCCAGGAGGGCTGGGTGACCACAGGGAGGGCAGAGGTGGCTGAGGGAGTGGGTTAGCTACTCACTGTCAAGGGCATGGGAAACCAGCACACAGAGATGAAGGAGGCAGGGGCTGGGTGGAGCCTGGCTAGAGGAAACAGCTCTACAGGGAGAGGAGTCAAGCAAGTAACAGTGGGAGTAACAGGTGTGGGTCACCATGTAATCACCAGAGTGGATGACCAAGGCAGCTAGTAAAATACGCAGTTTCCTGGAAGCTTCCGGAACCACTCCCTGAGGAACCTGGTCAGCTTTGTCTGGGCTTTTCAGTCATGACTTTAGGATAGTTTTATTTCCTTATAGCTGATGATCACATCCCTCACCCCCTCCTCCCCCCACACCACCACAGTCCTCCCACCACTGTCACGGTGAAGTCACAGTAGCTCTGCAATTCTAATGTAAAAACTCAAAAAAAGCAAAAACAAAAACAAAAAAACCCAACAACACTACAGTTCTTGGAGGGATGGAGAAAGACAGAGAGAAGGCTCTGGACACTCTTCAGAGGGTCATGTTCTCTGACGTCCATGATGCAGACAGAGGGGAATTTCTGTTTATAAACTTTCCGTGGGTACCACCAGGTGTGTGGCTCTGGGCAAGGCTGCCGAGTTCTGCCCCACACGGTGTGGAACTGCAGGGACAGGAACCGGGGGACAGCAAGATGGGATGTGTGCTCTTGTGGAGGTAGAGAGGAGGCATGCATCTGTGCCTGGGTAATTCAGGTAAAGATGAAGAGGGTCATTCTGGTGAGAGTCTGGTGAGCATCTGGGTCAGGGAGGGGTTTGAGCGGAGTCTCAGGGTGGGCATGCTGGGCACAGATGGGAGGCTTGGTGGAGACACTGCAGGGAGGGACACAGCTTCACAACAAAGCACCCTCTGGTGACGTAAGTCCTCCGTGAGTCTGCAGGGGTGTGCCGGGAAGGTATCTTCCCTCAATGGGTATCTATTAGTTTAACATTAACATGTAACAGAGGCGACCCATGCTTTATCAGGAAACATTTTAGTGAATCAGGGGTGCGGGAGGAAGAACCCAAGTCTCATCTGATTGAATTGACAATCAAATGGTGGGTGATTCTAGGCATGCTCAGTGAGACGGGACCATGGTAGCTTAGCATGGGGTCCCTGGAGGATGGTCCCTTTTGACAGGCTCAGAGCGGGTGACAGGCCTCATGGGCCGGCCTGATTCTGTGAGGACTAACAAAGACTCTTTGCATGTTCAAATTTTAGTCAGGCTCCTAAGCCTTCTCAAAGGCCCATCTCCACACTTCCTTATAAAATCCAGTTTTCGCAAGCCCCCCTCCCCTCGATATCTGATCACCCTCAGATCTGATCAGGGTCCTCATCCCCCTCCCCTTCCTCCAGGTGACGTCTGATACGTTGCCTTCAGCAAGGATCCTGTTGGGTTGGGCTACCCAGAACCCCCTCTTACCTCAGATGCTCTTTCTTAGTGACAGTCCACAACCCCTACTCTGCTCCTTGGCCGTGCCATGTTGGGAGTTCAGGGCTGCAAGACCTCCTCTCAGGGGCCCTACACCTCCCATGATGGCCCCGAATAAAGACTGCCTACCCATCTTTAACAAGTATCATAAATACTATTTTCTCTCCCAGGACCACCAGCCTATGGTCTCCTCCTGCCCCACCTGCGACTGCCCACACACTCACTTCCCTCCTTTCCCGCCACGGCTGCCGGCAGTGGGGCCACACCTCTGGGTCCAGTGCAAGGGCCCCAGCCTGGTGCTGCCCTTGGGGAGGCGGCCCCTGGCCCCCGAGGGCTACCATGAGGCTGCCACGACAGGCGAGCCCATCTCCACAGGTGGGAGGCTGCCAACCGCTCTGTCTCTGAAATAAATTCTATTTATACTCAACTGGCCACAAAAGTACATTAAAATAAAACACGAGCATATGCTTTAACAAACGTGTTAAGTAAAATTAAACGTCTAATATGCAAGCTGCCATGAGTCCTCCCTTAGGCAGAGTTTTAGCCCAGACCAAACCGGCTGACACAATTCTTTTTTTTTTTTTTTTTAATTTTAAAGTTTAATGGGAATACAGAAATGTTTTTCTCCCTCTTCTTCCCTTCCGCTCAGTTCAGTCGTAAAGCCACCGGGTAGCACAGGACGAAGTGGGGGAAAGCCGTGATGGCTCCAGGCAGGGTTCCAGAGCCCAGCTCTGGTGCTCAGGAGACAGCCCTGCACAGGATTTCTGAGCCCAGGGGAGGTGAGGAAGGCCTCAGCATGGGAAAGGGTGGGGGTGGGGGTGACAGGAAAGACAGTTACAAATAAGGAAAGAGAAAACCAGAATGAACTCGAAGTGTTGGGCTGGAATTGGCAGTATCAGGGTGAACTCATATTCATTTATATGTATATGTATGTATATGGGAATAAAAACAGAGAGAGATTCAGCTGCAAGTGTTTATAAGTGTGTATATAAAAGGATGTATATATATATATTCCCTAGTTCTGGCCATATCTGGTAGCCGTGGCACCCCAAAAGCTATGGGCTTAGCTCCCAGAACTTTTTCTTAAGGGCCAGAAGGGAGAGAATCTCAAGCAAGTGCCACACCCAGTGCAGAGCCCTGACGAGGGGTGCGATCTCACAACCCTAAGATCATGATCTAAACAGAAACTAAGGGTCAGACACTCAACCAACTCAGCCACCCAGACACCCCTCCCAGAACTTTTAAATTTCACTCTCAACTAAAAGAAACCAGGACTCCTTAGAAAAATGGCTGATTCCAAGGCTGGGGCAGGGAACCTACAAAATGAGCCTGGGACATTTAATTGTTCCAGAAAGTAGGAAAGTGCTCAAAGAATAATGGGAATATGTCAGAAGGTCAAATCTGAGACAATCTTTATTATCAAAATTGATGAGGGGCGCCTGGGTGGCTCAGTGGGTTAAAGCCTCTGCCTTCAGCTCAGGTCATGATCTCAGGGTCCTGGGATCAAGCCCTGCATCGGGCTCTCTGCTCAGCGGGGAGCCTGCTTCCTCCCCACCCCCCGCCCCTCTCCCTGCCTCTCTGCCTACTTGTGATCTCTCTGTCAAAATAAACAAATAAAATCTTTAAAAAAAGAAAAAGGAAAAGAAAAACCCATTATAGGATTGGGATGTAGTGTGGATGGGTTTGAGGAGAGTCCAAGAATGTGGAGGTCACTCTGGAGTGCACACTGTCCAAGTGGAGACATTTCTGTGACTGGGCACCTTAATAAATTCTATGTATAAGGAAGGCAGACTAGATAGGGATAAAGCTGTCATGGTAAAGAAGCAGTAAAGAGAGGGATCTTTGGTGCTGTGTGGGTTGCATCTTGTTTTTGTTGTGCCTAGACAAAATTATGAAGTGGCCTTGTTTTGTCTCAATTTACCACGGTCTCAGAGTGACCTTGTTTGATGCTGGTGCTCTGTGAGCTGATTTGTGTCCAACAGAAGAAGATACACAGCCTGGCTGCCAACACCAGGCTCGCTTCAAGTACCGACACCTGGCTGTGAGCATCAGACCCGCTCCCGTGTCTCAGGGACCGCCTTTGTCTTTCTCAGTAATAGTGGATTAGTGCCCACGGGACAAAAATCAGAATCTGCGAATCCTTACAGAAGTAATTACTTAATTAATGAAATTGGGACAATGATGAGAAGTGAGATTTTCAGAAATAGACGTTATGTTTTAGAGCAGTTCTAGGGTTACAGAAAAATTTATATAGAGTTCCCACATACTTCCCACACCCTCACCACACACACACACACACACACACACACACACACACACACACACTGCTTTCTCATTATTAACACCTTGTCTCAGTGGAGTACATTTGTTACAATTTTTTTTAAGATTTTATTTATTTATTTGTCAGAGACAGAGAGAGTGAGAGAGCGAGCACAGGCAGACAAAGAGGCAGGCAGAGGCAGAGGGAGAAGCAGGCTCCCTGCCGAGCAAGGAGCCCGATGTGGGACTCGATCTCAGTTCGCTGCGATCATGACCTGAGCCGAAGGCAGCTGCTTAACCAACTGAGCCACCCAGGCATCCCCATTTGTTACAATTTATGAGGCAATATTGACATATTACTACTAACTAAGGTCTATAGATTATAATAGGGTTCACTTTTTGTATTGTACGTTCTATGGGTTTTGACTAGTGTACAGTAACATGTATCCACCATTATACTACCATACAGAATAGTTTTACTACCATATAAAATACCCATTCATGCCTTCTTCCTGCCCTCTAGCCTTGGCAACCATTGGTCTTTTTACTGAGCACCTAGTTTTGCCTTTTCCACAACGTCACAGAGCTGCAATCACACAGTATGGAGCCTTCTCAGACTGCCTTCTTTCACTTGGCGAGATGTATTGTTTCCTCCCTGTCTTTTCATGGCTCAATATCTCATTTCTTTTTATTGCCAAGTAATACTCCATTGTATGGATGTACTAGTTTACCCAGCCACTTAATCAAGGATATTTTGGCCAATTCCAATTGTTGGCAATTATGAATGGAGCTGCTATAAACATTTATGTACAGATTTTTGTGTGCATATAAATTTTCTGTTCATTTGGGTAAATACTGAGGAACATACTTTCTGGATCATATGGGAAGCCTATGTTTAACTCTAACTCCATAAGAAACTGCCAAGCTATCTTCCAAGGTGGCTGTACCACTCTGCATTCCTACTAGCAATGAAGAAACACGATAATTACATGTATTGTGGTATTCCAGGTGGGATCTTAGGACAGACAAAAAATACCAGGCACAAACTAAAGGAATCTGAATAAAGTATGCGGTTTAATTAATAATAAAGTATTGATATCGTATTGGTTCATTAGTTGTGACAAATGTATCACAGCAGTATAAGATGTTAACCACAGAGAAAACCCGATACAGGGTTCACTGAATTCTCTGTACTACTTTTGCAAATATTTTGTAAATCTACAACTTTTCTAAAATAAAAAGTTTGCTTAATATTTCATTTTTTAAAAAAGATTTTACTTGCTTATTTGTCAGAGAGAGAGAGAGAGTGCACAAGCAGGGTAAGTGGCAGGCAGAGGAAGAAGCAGTTTCCCTGCTGAGCAAGGAGCCTGATGTGGGAATCCATCATGACCTGAGCCGAAGGCAGATGCTTAACTGACTGAGCCACCCAGGTGTCCCGAAGTTCACTTAATATTTTAAAAAGAAATGTCAGAATATCACCATTTTGCAATCCCCCAGTGAATTAAGATGATAGGAAACATCAGTGACTGCAATGATTACAAAAAGAAAAACAACCAGATATTATGTGCCTCCTGTAGTCTTGCCAAAGGGATTAAATGTGAGTCTGGTCCAGTTTCTGACTTCACCTGCCAACCTGCAGGAAACACGGAAGCCAGAGGCACACATTTTTCTGCACCATCACCAAAAGAACCAATAGCACCTATCAGTAGTAAAAGAAAATGAAAAACTCGGAAAGAGAATGTAGCAACACACACAAAAAATTAATCTCTCACTACTTATTTTTAAAGAATAAAAAGAAAGAAAGGTTAAAAATTCAAAAAAGAGGGCGCCTGGGTGGCTCAGTCGGTTAAGTGGCTGCCTCTGGCTCGGGTCCTGATCCCAGAGTCCTGGAATGGAGCCCCACATCAGGTTCCCTGCTTAGTGGACAGTCTGCTTCTCCCTCTCCCTGCCACTCTGCCTACTTGTGCGCTCGCGCTCTCTCTCTGTCAAATAAATAAATAAAATCTTTAAAAATTTTTTTTCTTTTAAAAATTCAGGGGCGCCTGGGTGGCTCAGTGGGTTAAAGCCTCTGCCTTTGGCTCAGGTCATGATCCCAGAGTCCTGGGATCGAGCCTCGCATCGGGCTCTCCGCTCAGCAGGGAGCCTGCTTCCTCCTCTCTCTCTCTCTCTCTGCCTGCCTCTCTGCCTACTTGTGATCTCTGTCTGTCAAATAAATGAATAAAATCTTTAAAAATTTATTTCAAAAAAGAAGAGGTGAAATTAACTTCATTTGGAGATGATATGGATGTATACCTGGAACAAAACCCAAGATGATCAGTGGAAAACTATTAGAAATAAGGGAATTTAGCAAACTTGCTTAAAAAAAATCAATAAACAAAGCCAGTAGCATGCAACAATAACCAGCTAGCAAACATTGCAATAGAAGATTTCATTCCAAAATGACACAAAAAACAAAGTAGGAATAAGATGATTAAAAATGTCAAATATGATTAAAAAAATTTAAAGTCTGGACAAAACTAAAATGACAACTGAATAGATGGAAAGACATAACACGTTCAAGGTAAGAAAATCCACCAGATAAGAAGTGTCAATTCTTCCTAACATTATCTACAAACAATGTGATTCCAGTAAAAATAACAACAGTTCAATATCCAAATAATGGGAATTTCAGCAAGAACAAAGAAAATGGTAGGAAAAATTATCAAAGAAAAATATGATTTCTCAAGCAAAACAGTCTACATTCAAAAGGTCCTTTGAGGGGTGCCTGGGTGGCTCAGTGGTTTAAAGCCTCTGCCTTCGGCTCAGATCATGATCTCAGGGTCCTGGGATCAAGCCCCACATTGGGCTCTGCTCAGCAGGGGAGCCTGCTTCCCCCTCTCTCTCTCTGCCTGCCTCTCTGGCTACTTGTGATCTCTGTCAAATAAATAAATAAAATCTTAAAAAAAAAAAAAGGTCCTTTGAATTCTCAGTATGATAAATGAAGAGGAGAAAAAGACCTATGCCAAAGAATTTGATTAAGAAATTACAGAACAAGGGCGCCTGGGTGGCTCAGTAGGTTAAAGCCTCTGCCTTCGGCTTAGGTCATGATTTCAGGGTCCTGGGATCGAGCCCCACATCGGGCTCTCTGCTCAGAGGGGAGCCTGCTTCTGCCTCTCTGCCTACTTGTGATCTCTGTCAAATAAAAAAAAAAAGAAAGAAAGAAAGAAATTACAGAACAGAAAGGAAAAATAAGGAAAGAACAGAACTAAAATAACCAAAAAGAAACTCTTAGAATCTTACAGGAAGAGAGAAAACTAGGCTATCTATGACCAATGATCAGGACTCAGAAAAGCACTGGACCTCCCAGAAAATAACTTCACTATGAATTAGAATACATCAGTGAAGAAGCCCCTTTAAAACAGAGGATAAAGAACTCATCTCTTGGGGCGCATGAGTGGCTTAGTTGGTTAAGCATCTGCCTTTGGCTCAGGTCATGGTCCCAAGGTCCTGGGATCAAGCCAAACATTGGGCTTGTTGCTCAATGGGGAGGGAGTCTGCTTCTCCCTCTCCTTCTGCCCCTCCACCCTGCTTGTGCTGTCTCTCTCAAAAAAATGAATAAAATCTTAAAAAAAAAAAAAAAAAAAGAACTTCTCTCTTATAATTCCATTTTTAAAAGATTTTAAATAAAAAATAAATAAATGAAAGGGGCACCTGGTTCGTAAGTCAGTAAAGCATGAAACTCTTGATCTCCAGGTTGTTAGTTCAAGCTCCACACTGGGTGTGGAGCCTACTTAAAAAAATAATAATAATTCACATACAGCTGAAGTATCACCTAAGTCCTAAGTATGAGGATAAAATGTGACTTTATGTTATTGTTTTATTTTCTAAAAATAAGGGGAAAAAAAGCTATTTATGGTGCATAAGTCCAAACATGTTAAAAAGTAGAAAACAGTATAATAAACTGCCATGTACTAGGTTCGACCATGATCAGATCAATGATAATCAGGTTATGGCCAATACCGCTTCATCTATATTCTAACCATATTTCCCCCTCCTGTGTCTCTCTAAATGATAAGTGTGTCTCTCTAAAAGATAAGAAATTTTTATTTATTTTATTTTATTTTTTTTGATAAGAACTTTTTAAAATGTAAGAATAATTCCATGGGGGTGCCTGGGTGGCTCAGTTGTTAAGCATCTGCCTTTGGCTGGGACATGGTCCCAGGGTCCTGGGATAGAGCCCTGAATAAGGCTCCCTGCTCAGCAGGAAACCTGCTTCTCCCTCTCCCACTCCCTCTGCTTCTGTTCCCTCTCTCACTGTCTCTATCTCTGTATCAAATAAACAAATAAAATCTTTAAAAAGAAGGAGGAGGAGGAGGGGGAGGGGGGGAGGAGGAGGAGAAGAGGAAGAAGAAGAAGAAGAAGAATTCCATGGGGCACCTGGGTAGTACAGTTGGTTAAGCATGTGACTCTTAGTTGCAGCTCAGGTCATGATCTCATGGTTCTAAGATCGAGCCCCACTTTGAACATGGAGCCTGCTTGAGATTCTCTCCCTTTCCCTCTGCCCCTCCAGCTTGTAATAAATAATAATGCCACTATTACATCTAAAATAGAGTATTCAAAATTTCAATTATTTCATAAATGTCACATACTTTTAAAAAATATAGTTTACTGGGGCACCTGGCTGGCTCAGTCAGTAAAGCATACAACTCTTGATATTGGGGTTGTTAAGTGGGAGTCTGACATTGGGTGTAGAGATAACTTAAAAATAAAATCTTTAAAATATCTATCTCTATAGATACATAGTTTGTTTAAATCAGGATCCATCTAATGCCCACATATTATAAATAGTTTGCTTTCTAAATATATTTTTTTAAGATTTTATTTATTTATTTGACAGATAGAGATCACAAGTAGGCAGAGAGTCAGGCAGAGAGAGAGGAAGGGAAGCAGGCTCCCTGCTGAACAGAGAGCCCGATGTGGGGCTTGATCCCAGGACCCTGAGATCATGACCTGAGCTGAAGGCAGCAGCGTTAACCCATTGAGCCACCCAGGCGCCCCTGCTTTCTACATCTTTTAATCTATAGTTTCCTCCTACATCGATTTTCCTTACAAATTATTTTCTCCCAAGTGCTTTTTTTTTTTTTTTTGCCTTGCGACTTGTTGAAGAAACTGGGCTGTATGACTTGTAATGTTGCCCCTGTTCTAGATTATTTTGTTGACTGTGTCCTCATGATGTCAATATTTTCCTTTGTTCTATTTCTTGAATATTAGTATTTGGATTTAGAGAACAAGGACTTCCTTTGGCACAACTTTCCAGGAAGTTAATGAGAATGTGTTCCATTAAAACCATGAGGATGTATCCCATTAAGACCTGCAGCCCAGTTCAAGAGAGTGGCAAGGATGTTCTCTCAGACGATGTGGGGATGAGTCTTAGATGACAGCTATGTAGCAGATCCAAAGAACAAAGTCCAGATTGGAGCAGAAGAATAGTGAAAGCTCCATGGAGAATGTCAAGAAAAAACTGAAATTATTGTTATACCTTATGTGTTTAATCATGCTGAGTGCAGATTTTCAATTTCATAGCACAGTTTAGAGTGACTTGGTGATAACAATGCAGAAGACTAAGAAACAGGAAAAATATATAATTGTATAGGAAAGGAAATAAAGTATAATCCAGTACTAGTTTTTACACATTACTCAGTCATAGTAACATAAATGCTGAATACTGATTTCATCTTTAAGGGTAATATAACTTTGTTGAGAGAAGGGGAGAATGGGAACAGGCTTCAAGGAAAGCCTGATCTTACTCCTGCTAGGAATGCACACTGGAGTCACTTCCAACCAGCTTTCCCTTCCGTGTGTGTGTGTGTGTGTGTGTGTGTATGTTTTAATTAGTTCATGTATTCACACATGGATAGTTCTTATTACTAGATTGAGACAGAGTTCAGTAAAGATTGTCTCTATTTTTCATTTTCATTGATGTAAGAACTGAATACACTTATGCATATAAATAAGTAGATGGTAACTGGGGGTGGGGGGGAGGATTTGTCAAAGCAATTCATCCAGTTCGTGGAACTCTTTCTAATTTTATGCCAAAACTCACAAGGAATATATCACCAAATAACTGAAATTTAAAACTTCAAAAAATTTCCTGTGACAGTTGTTGGGGAGGAAAATTTTTACTCTACTATACTAGATTCCTTGACTGGTCAATCGATATAAAACAGATTAACAGGAGAAAACAAATTTTTTTTTAAGAATTTATTTATTTGACAGAGAGTGAGAGAAGGTGAGAGAGCACAAGCAGGGAGAACAACAGAGGGAGAGGGGGAAGCAGGCTCCCTGCTGAGCAGGGAGCCTGATGCGGGACTCAATCCCAGGACCCTGAGATCATGACCTGAGCCACCCAGATGCCCTGAAAACAAATTTAATTACATACATATGGGAGCCCCTTAAGACTCTGAGACCTGTAGGCACTCGGGCAACTGGGGCTTATATGCTGTTTTGAACTAAGGAGAAGGGTAGGGGTCTGGGACTTCAAAGGAAAGGAAGACAACTTAGAGGAAAATGGGAAGAGAAAACGTCTAGTAAACAAATGTTGGCCATGTCAATGTAGAGACAATGGGCTATGGAGAGGACTCTGATCTCCAAGTCCTGCCAAGCTTCCCTCCAGCTCATCACACCTAGCCCATGTTATTTGTATCTCTGGAGAGAGTTTGCTTCCTGTGCCAGGCTCTCTATCCGAATTCTTTAGGCAGTTAAAAGGAAGATAAAAGTTCTTCCTGAGTCTTTTGGGCCTTGACTGACTTCAGCTCAAAGTAATCCACATACAAAGTGGCACATTGGGGCGCCTGGGTGGTTCAGTGGGTTAAAGCCTCTGCCTTCAGCTCAGGTCATGGTCCCAGGGTCCTGGGATCAAGCCTCGAATCAGGCTCTCTGCTCAGCAGGGAGCCTGCTTCCTCCTCTCTCTGTCTCTGCCTGCCTCTCTGCCTACTTGTCTGTCAAATAAATAAATAAAATCTTAAAAAAAAAAAAAAACCAAAGTGGCACATTTTGGGGAGGCTCATTCTGAATCCCTTTATGGTATTACAATATATTTTTAAAATTAATTTATTTGAGAGAGAGACAGAGACAGAGTGCATGAGCAGGGGGAGTGGCAGAGGGAGAGGGAGAGAATCTTAGCAGACTCCTCACTGAGCACAGAGCCTGATATGCGGTTGATCTCACAACCCCAAGGTCATGACCTGAGCCAAAATCAAGAGTGGGATGCTTAACTGAGCCACTCAGGTGCCCCTAAAATATTTCTTAATCTACAATTTTTCTGGATTGAATAAAGATTATAATTATTAGTAGTATATATTTTATCAAAAATGATACATCAGAGCCACCTGGCTGGCTCAGTTGGAAGAGCATGTGACTCCTGATCTTGGGGTTGTGAGTTTAAGTCCTATGTTAGATGTAGAGATTATTTGAAAATAAATAAATAAATAAACTAAAAAAAGAGAACTGGAAGTCTTTAAAAAAACAAAATGGGGGAGCCTGGGTGGCTCAGTGGGTTAAGCCTCTGCCTTCGGCTCAGGTTATGATCTCAGGGTCCTGGGATAGAGTCCCGCATCGGGAGCCTGCTTCCCCCTCTCTCTCTCTGCCTGCCTTTCTGCCTACTTGTGATCTCTGTGTGTCAAATAAATAAATAAAATCTTTTTTAAAAAGATACATCATTTTATATATTACACATTTTGATAAGCAATTATTAGACAAGGAAAAATTAAGAAATGTACTTCTAGGGGCTCCTGGCTTGCTCAGTTGGTAGAGCATGTGATTTTTTTTTTTTTTAAGATTTTATTCATTTATTTGACAGAGAGCGAGAGAGGGAACACAAAGTGGGGAAGTGGGAGAGGAAGAAGCAGGCTCCCCGCTGAGCAGGGAGCCCAATGTGGGACTCAATCCCAGGACTCTGGGGTCATGACCTGAGGCAGATGCTTAACCGACTGAGCCACCTAGGCGCCCAAGTATGTGATTCTTGATCTCAGAGTTGTGAGCTCAAGCCCCATGTTGGGTGTGGAGATTACTTAAAAATAAAATATTTTTTAAAAATAAAAAAAAAGAAAAAAGAGATGTACTTCTCAAATATTACTTTCCATTATTTGCTTTCAAAAAAAATTGAAGAAAGCATTATGGTAACAGCAAAATTCTTAAAGTTTTTCATTTCAATTATCATACATATTCTTTAGTACAAAGTAGTATTTCCATATTCTACAATAGGATAAAGTAGTATGTTAGGTATTCTACAATAGGATAAAGTTATTGGGAAATAGAATGGAATAGCATTGTTTGGCGCTCGAGGCTAGAGGCAGGAGTGGGAGAAACCAAGGCTGGGAACCCTGGGTCTTAAGAGTAACTTCTCTCTGTATCCTGCTTCCCTACCCAGGACCTTAGGCCTCAGTTTCTTCTCAATATGTCTTTAAATATATATATTTCTGGGAAATGGACATTGTTCTGTTTTGCTATTATTGTTTTGCTAGTATTCCAAATTATTTTTTCCATATGTTCTTATTCTACCATTATCCACTCCAAATTCTGAGAATTTAACAATCACAAATATGACTGGGGCAGCCTCCCATGTGAAGGGGACATTTATACCTACCTGTCTAGCACCAAAACCCAGAGAAGCTGGTATTTTAAGAGCCCAGGGCCATGTGCTTCATGGGCAGGTCTCCTCCATTCTCAAGACAAGGGACCTGAACAGGGACACCAAGAGCATCTGAGCATCTCAAAACCCAGGGTTTCCAAACTAGCCTCTCAGAACATCAGAGGGAAACCTGAAGATCATCCCTCCTAGACCCTGAAGTGCTTGCCTCGTTTTGGGAGATCATTATGAAACAAAAATGTTAGGATGTTTGGAAACAGTAACTGGCCCAAGGGTTTCTCTCGCCATTTATTCCCCCATCAAAATATATAACTAATTAAATAGAGAAGATTTTCTAATAATAAACTTAATGTCAGCAATGCAACTTTAGCAAAATATAATATGTCATTAAATTATTGTTTTTAATTTGAGTTTCATTGGTTTTATATTTGAAAATTTATTTTGGCTTCATATAGCTATGGGCATATGTTATATGTTTTCACTTAGTATAAAAATAATTTAAATTCACACAGGGGGTCTGCTAATTTTTTTTTTCTTTGAAAGGGGTCTGTTCTTTGCTCAAATTTGAAAAACACTGCCTTGATGTATTGTCATGACTGACTCTGGAGAGCAGCTATAAAGAGAAAAGGAAAGCCACACCCACATTAAGGAGGGATGTGATATAATGAGCATTGAGTATTACATAAGACTGATGAATCACTGAACTTTACCTCTGAAACTAATAATACACTACATGTTAATTAATTGAATTTAATTTTTAAAAAAGTAAGGACTCAAATAAAATAAGAAATGAAAGAGGAGAAATAAAATTGACAGCCCAGAAATACAAAGGATTACAAAAGAGTATTATGAAAAATTATATGCCAACAATGTGGACAATTTAGAAGACATGGATAAATTCCTAAAAACATACAGCTACCCAAAACTGAATCAGGAAGAGATAGAAAATCTGAACTCAATCAGGAATCAAAACCTCCCAACAAACAAAAGCCCATGACCAGATGGCTTCAGAGGTGGATTTTACCAAACATTTAAAGGAGAGCTAATACCTATTCTTTTCAAACTATCCCGAAAAATAAAAGAGGAAGGAAGGCTTTCAAATTCAGTCTATGAGCCCAGCATTATCCTGATATCAAGACCAGATAAAGACACTATAAAAAGAGAGAAGAAACTATATCTGTGATGAACATAGATGTGAAGATCCATAACATATTTAGCAAACTGAATACAATACGTTGAAAAGTTATTTGCTATGTTCAAGTGGAATTTATTTCAGGGATGCACATGTTGTTCCATATTCACACATCAATCAGTGTGATACATCACATTAACAAAACAAAGGATAAAACCATATGATCATCTCAATAGATGCAGAAAAAGCACTTGACAAAGTACAACATCCATTCATGATACAAACCTTCAACTTATACAACTCAACACCCAAAAAACACAATCCAATTACAAATGGGCAGAGGCCATGAAGACATTTCTCCAGAGAAGACATACAGATGGCCAACAGACACATAGAAAGATGCTCAACATCACTATCATTAGGGAAATGCAAATCAAGACCACAATGAAATATCACTTCACACCTGTCAGATGGCTAAAATAAAAGACACAAGAAACAACAAGTGTTCACAAGGTTGTAGAGAAAAAGGAGCCTTTATATATATTATATTGTTAGTAAGAATGCAAATCGGTGCAGCAACTGTGGAAGAAAGTATGGAATCTCCTCAAAAAATTAAAAATAGAGGGGTGCCCAGGTGGCTCAGTCGGTTAAGCATCTGCCTTCAGCTCAGGTCATGATCCCTGGATCCTGGGATAGAGCCCCACATGAAGCTCCTAGCTCAGCAGAGAGTCTGCTTCTCTCTCTCCCTCTGCCTACCACTGCCCCTGCTTGTGCTCATGCTCTCTCTCTCTCTCTCTTGCTATCAAATAAATAAGTAAAAATCTTTTTAAAATTTTTAAAAATTAAAAAGAGAATTACCATATCACCCAATAATTCCAATTACCCCCAAAACAAAAACACTAATTTGAAAAGGTATCTGCACCCTCTTGCTTACTGTAGCATTATTTATAATAGCCAAGTTACAGAAGCAACCCAAGTTCCATCAACAGATAAAGAGGTTGTGTGTATATGTATAATGGAATACTACTCAGCCATAAAAAATAATGAAATCTTACCATTTGCAACAACATGAATAGATGTAGAGGATATAACGCTAAGTGAAATAAGTCAGAGAAAGGCTAAGTACCATATGCTCTCACTCGTATATAGAATTTAAGAACAAAATGAAGAAAGAAAGGGAAAAAACAAAACAAAAAATCCCACCCAGATTCTTAAATATAGAGAACTGGTGGTTGGGGCAGTTGGGGAGGATGGGCGCAATAAGTGAAGGGGATTAAGAATACACTTCTTGGGCACCTGGGTGGCTCAGTGGGTTAAAGCCTCTGCCTTCAGATCAGGTCATGATCCCAGGGTCCTGTGATCGAACCCCACATCAGGCTCTCTGCTCAGCAGGGAGCCTGCTTCCCTTCCTCTCTCTCTGCCTGCCTCTCTGCCTGCTTGTGATCTCTGTCTGTTAAATAAATAAATAAAATCATAAAAAAAAAAAAAAAAGAATACACTTCTCATCATGAGCACGGGGCCGGGGTGGGGGGCCGGGGAGGAAAGCCACATCCAGCTCACACATGCTCGGAGTAGTGTCCCCTCAGAGAGTGAGCCTGGGAACTGACAGGGAAGGTGCTCCTGGGGGACTGTGGGTCAGGTGAAGGAGCTGCTGTTCTGGGAATGTAGAAGGGGGCAACTGAACCACTGTCCTGCCAACTCGGGGCTCTTAGCTGCTACTGACAAAAATCTCAACTTAGATCCAAAGGGAATGTCCTGGTTTGGGGAATGACTGGGGCCAGCTGGAATGTCTGGGAAATCCTCAGGACCCTTCCCCCTTATGTCCTACTGCTCTCTGCATCTTAGCTTCATTCTGGCCAATTTTAAGAGGGATTCCCCTATTGCGGGGCAGGGGCAGAGCCCCAATTTAACACCTTCCAAGCTTGGCAATCTCAACAGAAGAGACCTTATTTCTACCACTGTCTGTCTATCAGGCCCAGTGCATGTGGACCAGCCTACGCCCAGGGGATGGCCAAGGCCCGGATCCCGTGCCCACATGTGGCCAAAGAGAGGGGCTGGCACTACCAAGAGGAGGTGAAAGGAAGACTCTGCTGGCCAAAGCAGTGGCACCATCGTTCTCCATTCCAGTGTGCCTGCTGGGCAATATTGCTATAAGCCCCAGACCTCAGCAAACACTAGGCCTGGCAGAAAGAATGGTGTTTAAGCAAAAATTACTCTGCTACTTGTTGAAGCAGTAAGGAAGTCTTCACTGAAGACTGCTGTAATGAGGGAAAGAGATTGGGCTCCACTCCAAAACCAGCAAAACCAGTGGGACTTACAGGCAAGGAGCAGGGTGAAGGGTCGGTGTATGGAAAATTACTAAGAGGGGACATGAAGGGTAAGGGATTCTTGCTGAACTGATCAAATAAAATTCTTGCTATAGGTAGGCCAAGCACTTGGACATCAAGGGTAGAAGATGAAGAACTTAATCAGATATCAAGGGTTGGTATTATCTCTAAACTGACTTAGTGGGGACTCAGCAAAGATGGACACAGAAGTCCACCGTGAAGGCCTAGTCAAGAAGAGGGCTCACAGGGGCCTAACTAACATTTGATAAAGGAGAGAGTCTTTGTCAGAAAAGCTGCCCAAACAGGGGCTTAGGGACAGGAAGGCCCAGCAGAGAGGGCTTTTGGTCAACACTGCTGTAGTCATTAAATGCCAAGATATGGTCTCTGGATGAGACCTCCCTCACGGAAGCCGTAGGGCCGGGTTGTCAATATGACGATGGATATAGGGGAGAAAAAATGATTTCCCTCTGTTATGGTACGGAGTCGACCATCCCTCAATTAGAGAACACTCTCGATAATGCAAATCACACAGTGAGGTTTATTTGACAAACTTAAGTGTGGGCCCAAGTGTACCCGACACAGCGGAGCAGGGACTCGGACCCGGAGCCAGATTACAGCCAGGGTTTGTAAAGGTAGAGTAGGAGTGTCCTTGTTAGAGAAATTTGGGTTTAGAAGAAACTTAACTTTATTTACATTTCCTTCAGCCTCAACCTCCCTCAGTTTTATGGTGGGGAGGGCGGCATTAGGGCTTAAGGAACTGAGTTATTTGTCTCTTGAAATTGGGCTATTGAGAAGATAGCTTCTTTGTTGTAAATCACTGGGACATTTGTAAACCCAGGGAGACTCCTGTCTTGCAGGATTGTGATCTCTGCAAGTTAACTATTTGTTTTTCTTTTAGGGCAGCCAGGGGTGGTTGAGGAATGTCACACATACTACCAAGGGGAGGGGAGTGGGTGGAGAGGGGGGGCAAGGTGCCAGCTTTTGCTTTGCCAAGATGGCTGTACTTAGGGCTACAGCCTTGTTTTTCTTGGCCTCCGCACCTCTACCTTTCTCGGTTGTGTGGAAGACCCCCCGTACTAAGAGACAGATTATCCAGAGGAAAACAAACAGAAGTTTAATAATGTATACCTCATACATACACGGGAGATACCCAGGAAAACTGAGTAAAACTCCCTGAAATGCCCACACTATCACTTAAATACCACCTTCACCAGAAGACAAAAGAAGGATATTGGTAGGAAGGGAGGCAAGTCATGGGAGGTTAGCAGGAAAAATCCAGTAAACATGGACCAGGCTGTTATGAAGCTTTAAGTTAGGAGCTATGACAGGGGTTGAGGTGGGAAACAAAAGCAAAAGAAAAATTACACTTCCTTACCACTCATGGCCCATTGACAAGTCCTTGAAACAGGCAGAGTGACATTCCTCTAGGAGCTCAGCTGCCTTGATGTTAATACTTTGCTAAGGGCAAAAGGCCATCTTACCCGGACCCCCAGGATCCTGTGAGTCTACTTTAACATATAAAAACTCCTTTGGAAACTTCCTTTATCTCCATTCCCGGCCAAGATATATGTTAGCAATCATCCCAAGCTTATGACCCACCAATCTGAAGGATTTCACGACTAAGGTTTTATAAGATAGTAATAAATGAGCTTTTCCCAACAACAGCTAGCCCCCTCAAGGTCCGTGGAAACCTTGCTTCCAAAATACCTCGAGGTTTGGGCTAGCCCTAACCCCCTCCTGACTTGAAAGTATATAATGGGCCAGTTCTCATGACCCCGGTACAGCTCTTTCTGCCCACAGGTCCTGTCCCCGTGCTTTAATAAAACCACCTTTTTGTTCCAATGTCTCCAGAATTCTTTCGTGGCTGTTGGCTTCAAACCCTAACATCTTTCCTACATCAGGGGTTCCTCGTGATTTAGTCATCATTCTCTTGTTGGTACAAAGAGGGAGCCAGTGTGACAAACGGAGATTTCCTTATAAATTTTCCTACCCGAAAGAGTAAATTCTACTGTTTTTAGAACTTCTCCTGCTGTCCCTCAAAAATAATCAGTTCAAAACAGTGCTTATGCCAATGAGGCATACTTTGGAGTTGCATATCATGCTACCCTTCGGGGACAACCTCTAAAAGTATGAGATATTCAAAACAAAGGCAAACGATTCCTGCGTGCCCCTCTAAACACACACAAGACCATGGTCTGACAAGCTGAAGGGTCATTTGTTGTTCTAGAGAAACGGAGCCTGGTTTCTACGGATCAGACTGTGACATTAGATACTGACTTAAAGAGATCGATACTTCGTAGATGGGTTTAGTCCCGTGGTGGTGGTTTCCTTGCCTGGTGGACATCAGCCCGTCCTGTGTCGAGCAATGCTGACTCTGCATCCCTTCTTTCACTGGTGGTGCACGCTGGTTTCATTTTACACCGCTCACCGCTTAGGTAACAGGCTTGACCCAGCCTCTGTCCACAGTGCTTATGCAAATCCTTGGACAAAGCTCTAAGGACGGTCCCTTCCTAAATGATCTGAGCATTCTGCCTTCAGAAAGGATGAGACATTGTCAACCCGTGGGGTGCTGTGGGGATTTTCTGGGTCCCCACAGGTAACAGTCTCAGCAAGGGCAATGGGAGGGCTCTATTTGCATATCTCACACTTCCTCGGTTTAGAAACTTATTGATTCAAATATGCAAAAAAGCCTGGGGCAGGGACTGAGTAGGTGTGAAAGACAGCCTGATGGCTCTGCTTAGCATCAATTAGCATTTCAAAAAGTGTCAAGTTGCTGGAATACTTTTTTTTTAATTGCTTCTAATAGGAGGTTCAAGAGGGACCGGGGAGCTACCCTGCAAAAGGAAAGGTCTCCAAAGAGAAAAATGGGGGGGGGGGGTGGAGGATAGGGTGAGAAGGCAGATAGGGTGAAGCTTCCGCTAGAAGTACAAAGGACACTTATGGGGGAAGGGGGTGGTTTGGAATCCTTAATGCTTACTTCTAGAGTTTTCCATTCAGTGGTGCTTCGGCCCCAGGGTAGCCAATTTTCCTTTAACATCCATGTTGGTAATGCAGAGAAAGTGCTAAACACTAAGAAAAAAAGATGCTTTTCTGTTCCTCTGCTGTCACTTTATTGTATTTTTTTTTTTTAAAGGAAATAGAGCCATCACCATAACATCACTCTCTTCCCATTACTGAGGATATTTTCCCTTTGAGCAGCTGAGGGTAGGAGGGGGCTGGAGCTCAGGAGCTGCTAGGACTTACCCAGTGTGGAAATAAACACAGGCTTCCAGAATGAGACTAGGCAGAGGCTATTTACTGAGAGCTTCCAAGGGCAAGGGAATCAGCCACCATCCCTGGTGTTTGGCGGAGACTCAACAGCAGGCAAGGGAGTGGGAAAGCTTAGAGTGGAAACAGCGGAAGGCTTCCGGAAGGTTCTAATCGGAGGCTGCTGGCTTGGGGGAGCTGGGGGAGGGGGGCTAACTGGGAGTGGGACATCCCATGGCACTGGTTTGGGGCGCTCATTTGGCTTTTTCTGGTTGCTCCTGAGTTGGGGTTGGGGGCGGGGGCGTGAAAAAACGAGGGAAGCCACAGTCACCGCTCAAGTGCTCGTCCTTCCGGACCTATTGCTGCAGAAGTTGTGAGTCAGAGTGGCAATGTCATACACGGTCCGGCCGTCCTCTGTCCAGCCTCTCACCAGGGTTATACCTATCGTAAAACCAAGATTAGGCAGAGGAAGTGACGTGTCTGTGGGTCAAGGTAAGAGCTCCTGGCCATCTGGGGCACAAACAGCAACCCATCTGGGAAGGCCTATTGATGCACCTGAAACAGCACTCCGAGGAACTCAAGTTTCCCGTCCCGCTGTCACCAGGAGGACGGGCTCCTCGGGCTGGCTGTCAGTGGCACTCGGCCGGGCTGGGTTGTCACGGATGCAGTCCCAGGGTTTGAGGGTGCACCAGCTGCCACGGCACCTCTCCAGCGCTTCTGCAAAAATTGGCATCTGAATGCTTCCTATGGGGGCCTCTTCCCCAAGTAAGGAGGGAACGCTGGCTCTGTGGTCAGGGCCAGGAATGTGCATGGCACGCAGTGGGTGGGGGACCGGGAGTGGGCACCCACCGCTGCCGGGAAGCCCCTCCTCTGGATGGTCTGCTGACCCCGCCAAGAGGGAGCCAGAGCCCAAGCAAGGTCCAGTGATGAAGGACAGATCAATCAGTGGGAGAAGTGAACCACAACGAGCTAGAGAACCAGAGTAAGTGATGTCACCACAGTTCACTGAACAGAATCCGTTTTTGTGCTTGGCTCAGGCTGCTCAGAGGACATGGCAGCGAATGGAGGAAGTGCCCTCAGCTGTGGCGGTCTCGGCCGTCAGGAGGGGCGGGCTGCCCAAAAGGAGCCTCGGGTCCCATCTTATTCTTTTCTCCAAGCTGAAAAACTCTATGGCTTACATCGTGCTCAAAGTTGTTATGTTTGGCAGAAATATCTTTGCCCTTTACCATCTTCCCCGAAGCCCTTCAGGCTAGGTGCCCCACCTGGAGCTGAGTGTGAGGTCAGTGGAGGCCCCTTCCAGAAACGCTGCCCTGGGGGGCATCTGTCAGCTCTTCACTTGAAGGATACCCCAACCTTGAGACTCAGTGGAAAGAACTTTGGATTTAGTGGCAGGAGTTGACCTGGGTATGGAGTGACCCCGGTACAGGCACTTAGACACTTGGTGTTTATTTTAGCACCTCCCAAAATTAGGGATGTGGTCCCTGTCTGAGTCAGGTCGTGCTCACATTCATTTTTTTTTTTACCACAATGTGAGAGAAAGCCGGGACTCTGAGCGACAGAGAGCAGACAAAGGGTTTCCATTTCTTATTGCCTTGTGTCTATTCCTTTGCCTTATGAAAGGCAAATCCTATGAAATCCACATATTACCCACATGTAACTTCCTCTGAGTGTGAGATTCTATACATGACCAAATGCCCTGGCATCTGGTTTGGTTTACCCATCTTTGAGAGCAAAAGAACATAGAAGGCAACCACTGAGGCTATATCTTATCAAGGGGCAAGAGATCCTGACCTACTTCTGTCTCTTTCTTCAGGACAGAAATTCTGGGTTAAAGGTGACATCTCACATCTCACGTGGGTCCCAGGGAGACATCCTTCCCCCGTCTTGACTACCCACATCTTTCAACAAGCAAGCAGCAGAATTTTTTTTAAATTTTTTTTAAATTTATTTATTTGTCAGAGAGAGAGGGAGAGAGAGCTAGTGAGCACAGGCAGACAGAGTGGCAGGCAGAGGCAGAGGGAGAAGCAGGCTCCCTGCTGAGCAAGGAGCCGGATGTGGGACTCGATCCCAGGACACTGGGAACATGACCTGAGCCGAAGGCAGCTGCTTAACCAACTGAGCCACCCAGGCGTCTTTTTTTTTTTTTTTAATTGCAAGCAGCAGAATTTTAAACAAGGACGGAAAATTAACAAGGAATTTGCAAAACTGCATGTACTTTTCCTGGTACTTGTCCTGAAAAGGAACGTATCAATCATTGTACAGTTGCTTAAGGAAAAGATATTTTTTCTATTTATTTAATCTGCTGCCAATGAGAGAGAAAAATCTCCAGCACCAAAAAGGAGACTTCCCTCCAAGATTTCCCAAAATAGTACCAGAGTTTCTTTACCAGTCAAATGTTATACCAGCTTGGTCTGTGTTTGCATCCCAGAGACAGTCATGCCTGGCAAAAATATATCCTTGTGATGAAAAGAATTCTATTTCTTGCAGCCAGGGCATGTGTGTTGACTGAGAAAACACAAGGTTCTTGCTTAGGTTTGGGGGTGAGAGGAAAGAAGACTGAGAATAAAAGATCCAACATTTTCTTCTAACTAGAAGTGAGCTTCTGATCTTACCAAAGAAGCAGAAGTGGCCCACAGAGCCTGCTGGGGACGGGGTGATGGAGTGAGGTATACCCCAGCTGCTCAGCAACCCCGCAGGATCACCCCACCCCTGAGAGCTCGCTCACAGCGTCTGCTCCAAGCTGACCCCACTGGTCACAGCCAGCCAGACAAGGGACTTGGTCAGGGTCACTCTCTGACCCTGAGATTGTGGTCATGGTTCATCTTGGTTGACACCACAAAGCGTTATTCCAGGAAAGAACATTATGGGACCCGTCTTTAAAACAGTTGTGGAGACAGAAGTATCCAGCTGCCCCCACATCCTAGAAGTATTTCCAGTGGCCACGCAAGGACCCTGCCAGCCCGTGTGGGCTGCTCTTTGTGACCAGTGATTTGGAAGAAGGCCGAAAGGATCAGAACGTCGGCCGGCTTGCACAGCTTGCTAAGAGGGCATAGCCTTGATGTGGTCGCTGGCGCAAACACGCATCCCAGAAGCTCTCCTTGCTCTGACAAATCTGATAAAACACAATTCAATAGGGACAGATGTGCGGTTCTGTGGGAGCTCAAGTGTAAGCAGGATCCCCATCAAAGAAAATCAAAAGTTTAACTTCTCTTCTACACTTTGATTAGAGTCTTGGTGGATTTATGCAGATTCTTGGGCCTGAGCCAAATATAAGAAATTATCGAGCCCAACGAGTCACTGTACCATTAAGAACATGGGCCCAGAGAGACTACAACCTAACTAAGACCTGCAGTCCAGTGCCCTCCCAACCCGAAGGGAAGTGATGTTGGTATAAGCACACAAGTTTGGTACCATGTCAGGAGTCAGTACAGAGCAGTGGTTAAGAACACAAGCTTTCAGGACAAGTTCTGACAGTCACATGCTATGATATTTTGCATAAATGATTTAACCTCTCTATTTCCTCATTTGAAAATGGAGTAAAAATTCAGTGATGGCTCATAGCGAGTTTTCAATAAATTTTAGATATTATTGGCATGCACATATATATATTTGCATAAGCAATTTTTTTAAAGATTTTTTTTTTAGATTTTTATTTATTTATTTGAGAGACAAAGATTACAAGTAGGCAAGAGAGGCAGGCAGGGAGAGAGAGGAGGAAGCAGGCTCTCCGCAGAGCAGAGAGCCTGATGTGGGGCTCGATCCCAGGACCCTGGGATCATGACCTGAGCCGAAAGCAGAGGCTTTAACCCACTGAGCCACCCAGGCGCCCCTTAAAAGATTTTTAAAATTTATTTGACAGAGAAAGACAAAGTGAGACCCTGGGATCATGACTTGAGGGGAAGGCAGATGCCCAACTGCTGAGCTACCCAGGCACCCCCTGCATAAGCAATTTAACTTGTTTCCTCATCTGGAAATGGGGTAAACTGTGTGTGTGTGTGTGTGTGTGTGTGTGTGTACACACACACACATGTACAGTTTCAAAATACATACACAAGGGGCGCCTGGGTGGCTCAGTGGGTTAAGGCCTCTGCCTTTGGCTCAGGTCATGGTCTCAGGGTTCTGGGATCAAGCCCCGCATCGGGCTCTCTGCTCAGCAGGGAACCTGCTTCCTCCTCTCTCTACCTGCCTCTCTGACTACTTGTGATCTCTATCAAATAAATAAAAAATCTTTAAAAAAAAGATACATACACAATTACAGGATAAAAAGGATGAAGTACCTGACTCAGAAAAAAGTCCATCTGAAAAATACCGCAGGTCTCAGCTAAATGGGAGTTCAACAGGAACTAAGGATTTGAGTTGGCAGCTAAACAAGCTAATGACACTCCAGGCTCCATTACAATTATCAGGAGAGGAAATAGCCTCAATTTTCTGAGTTAATCAGATCATGTTTAGACCACTGGTCCCAGTTTTAAATCACAGTGGCTATCACCAAGCTGATATCCAGGGCAATAGAGAATCTGGAGACCTGGTCCCAGAAGGAAAAATTAAGGCAATGGGGCATACTTAGCCAGGAGAATACTTAGTGCCAGGGGTAGGATATGACATAGTATCTAAAGTCTATCATGAGGATGACAATAACTCAAACAATAAAACCAGGACAACAGATGGAAATTAAAGGGATAAATATTTCACCTCAATATAAAGATGAAATTTCAGCCATCATAGTTGCTTATAAAGACATGGTTTTCCCTGCTACATAGGAAGTTTCTCAACCCTGTGTGTTTGAGCCGTAAATAGCTATTATAAAATGGTTCCCACATTTAATAGTTGGAAATAACAGCTACTGTTATTATCTCTAATTCTTATAACAACTCTATAGGGAAAGGCCTATTGTCTTCATTTTACAGTTAGGACAACTGAGGCTCAAAGTGGTAATTTAGCAGGCCCAAGGTCATACATCTAGTAATTATATGAACCAAGATTCAAATTCAGATCTAATTCCAAATTGAGTGTTCATTCCATTATACCCTGATGCTGACCTTCCAGTTTCATTCCTCACTGTCCAGCCTATTTCCACCTGATTAGTCAAAATTAAATGCCGAGTAGCAAATTCCCTCATTGCTTTATCTACCTCGAATCAAAGCTGCTAAAGTTTGGGGGTGCCTCAGTCAGGTCAGTCTGAACTGGTGGCTCAGTCAGTTCAATTTCTGACTCTTGATTTCGGCTCAGGCTATGATCTCAGGGTCTGGGATCAAGCCCCACATTGGGCTCCACACTCAGTAGGGAGAGAGTCTGCTTTTCTCCCTCTCCTTCTGCCCCTCTCCCCACTCTCAGTCTCTTTCTCTCTCTCTCAAATAAGTAAATAAATAAATAATTTTTAAGCTGCTGAAGTTTTTTTGAAAGAACTCTTAGGGTCCCTAGAAAGGAAAATGCAAATAAATATCCACTGAATTTCTGAATATAAGTACAGATTATACCTCAAATAGAAGACAAAATATATTCCTAAAAAACTGAAATGAACATAGGTCCTGATTAGCAATAGCCTCCACTAAGAGTGAAATGAACATGCACTGTCTTTTCTGTTTGCACAAGTATCTTTAATGTGCCTGCTGCTGACTGTTTGGGGCTCTTATTCCCACTTTGGGGGGAGATGCCAGGACTTGTGCAAGTGTCAGAGAGCTCACCAGGGATAGCACACCAAGGGAAAGTTCTAAGTCCTTAAGGGTTGTGAGAGTGGAAAGTTCTTAGTGATCACTTCTTATTATAGGGGAAAAAACTAAAGCCCAGAGAGGTAAAGGGACTCTACTCAGGGCCCAATTAAGTTGGTATCAGAATCTGGGACAATAATCATGGCCTTCACACTACATCAGGGGGAAATATATTAAACCTGTGGGGGCTAGGTCCCACCCCAGCATTAGCAAACATTTATGGAGATTTTTAATGCTCCAAGAATAATTTACTGTGCATATATGATTAAACAATTACACTACAATTGTTTTAATCTGTATTTTTGTCAATTTCTCATATTTCTTTTTGTATTTATTTTATAAGATTCATTAAAATATAATTCACATGCCTCGGTTCACTCATTTGAAGTGTACAGTTCAATGGCTTTTAGTATATTCATAGAGTTGTGCAACCATTACCACAATTAATTTTGAATATTCTTATCATCCCAAATCTCATACCCATTGTCAGTCATTCTTCATCTCCCCTCAACCCCTCTACCCCTAGGCAACCACTAATTTACTTTTCTGTCTCTATGGATTTGCCCATTCTGGATATTTCATATACACAGAATCATACAATATGTGATCTTTTATAACTGGCTCTTTCACTTAACGTTTTCAAGTTTTATTCATGTTGTAGCATGGATCAGTATTTCCCTTTCACTGTTAAATCATATTTTATTATATTGTTATACCATTTTTTAAATCTGCATCATTTGATGGATATTTGGGTTGTTTCCACTTCTTGATTATTATGAATAATGCCACTATGAGCACTCATGTAAAATCTTTGTGCAGATGTTTTCATTTCTCTTGGATATATACTCAGGAGTAAAACTGCTGGTCATATGATCATCTATGATGTTTAACCTTTTAAGGAACCACCAGAATGTTTTCCAAACACCTGCACTATTTTACATTCTCCCACTGGCCTATGTTGGGTTCTAATTTCTCTACATTTTCTCTACACCAACACTTGTAATTGTCTTTTGGATTATAACTATCCCACTAGAAGTGTGGCTCATTGTGCTTTTCATTTGAATTTGTTTGATGTATTGGGGTTTTTTCTGTACTTTAGAACTACTTTTAAACATACAATGTTATAGGATTACTATATCTTCTTATTGGTATATAACTTTTTTCAGTATGAAATAATACCTCTATCCCCAAGCATGCTTTTGTTGTAAATTCTATTTTGCCTGCTATTAATATTGCTATATGTATTTTTTGTTAACACTTTCCTGGTATATACCTTCCTATACCATTTTGTTTTAGAGGACCTAATGTATAACACAGCTGATTCATTTACTTATTATTGTAACCACTGTGAATTTTTATAGAATATAGCCCATTGGGCGCCTGGGTGGCTCAGTGGGTTAAGCCTCTGTCTTCGGCTCAGGTCATGACCTCAGGGTCCTGGGATTGAGTCCCGCATCGGGCTCTCTGCTCCGCAGGGAGCCTGCTTCCCCCTCTCTTTCTGCCTGCCTCTCTGCCAACTTGTGATCTCTATCAAATAAATAAATAAAATCTTTTTAAAAATATAGCCCATTTATATTTATTGTGATTAAAGTTTTAAATTTATGCTTTCAAATTTACTGGTTTTTTTTTTTTTTAAGATTTTATTTATTTATTTGACATATCACAAGTAGGTGATTTGACAGATCTCTGCTGAGCAGAGAGCCCAATGCGGGGCTCAATCCCAGGACCCTGAAACCATGACCTGAGCCGAAGGCAGAGGCTTTAACCCACTGAGCCACCCAGGCGCCCCTACTATGTTTTTTTTAGTATTTTTTTCCTCTGCTGCCTTTTTAAAGATTGACTGAATTTTTTACTTCATTTTCTTTAAGTGGTTTTCCTTAAGTATTTAAAACATATTTAAATATGTATTTCTGTTAACTTCAGAAACTTAACAAGCTTTTCCCTCCCCCTGACTCATCCCTGCTACTTCTTATACTACACTTACCTGGGATTTCAATTCCAATAATAAGAATACTGTCAATAACAACAATAGCAATAGCAACTAGTATTCACAAAGCAGCATACTCTATTCCACAACTCGTCT
>PISX010014086.1:0-54298 GCA_004024625.1 Mellivora capensis | reverse complement strand
TATATGGAAAACCCAAAAGACTCCACCCCCAAACTACTAGAACTCATACAGCAAGCAATTCAGTAACGTGGCAGGGTATAAAGTCAATGTACAGAAATCAGTGGCTTTCTTATACACTAACAATGAAAATACAGAAGGGGAAATTAGAGAATCGATTCCATTTACTATAGCACCAAGAACCATAAGATACCTGGGAATAAACCTACCAAAGAGGTAAAGGATCTGTACTCGAGGAACTACAGAACACTCATGAAAGAAATAGAAGAAGACGTAAAAAGATGGAAGACCATTCCATGTTCTTGGATCGGAAGAATAAACATTGCTGAAACTCACTTTTGGAATGCCCACTTGAAGAAAAGATGTGTGATTTGTTTGCCATGAGAGGCAGTCCATTCATTCACTAACCCTCTTTTCTCTAATACGGTGTATAGCTATCTTTTTACACAACTTTGACCTTGCCATCCAAATCATGATTTCAAAATGCAGATCTATTTTAATTAATTTGTTGCTTAAGTAATACAAAGAGTGCACTCAATGTTTAATTCTATCCCAGATATCAAGGACTCTCTGATCCCCCTTTAAATACAGATTTAAAGCACTTACTCCATTATCATTGTTTTGGTTCGTCACAGGTCAATGATGTTCTAAAATGAAGAGTACAGGGTTATAAGGGTCCATGCTCCTGATAAGGGAACATTTGATTGATTTATTTGGGATCTCAATTTTCCCTACAATAAAATGACAGAATGCCAGTTTGCTCACTAATAATTCCTGTTTCCACCCAATTTCAATTCTAAGACATTAAAGATACATTAATATCCTTCAAGCCTATTCATCCAGGTAAGAAAGGTGGGAAATCCAAGTTCTTGAAGGAGAAAATTCCTTCTCATATCTTGCTAAATAAATGACCATTGTTTCTGCCTACATATGAGCAGTTTGAGCAGAACATACATAAATTGCTAGTCTTAGAATTTTTCAACCCTTAGAATCTTCTGTATTTCTTAGGAATTCATTTATATTAAAAAAAAAAAACAAAAATAATGGGGCATTGGACTAGTCAGTTGATTTTGAAGAAATTTGGTCATTTGATTTGGGATGAAATAATATTTTTACATGGTTTCCCATTTGTCTTAGTGGTCTGAGTGAGTTTTATGGGCCCAGTTTACCGCCATCTGAAACTCTTGTGAGTGTACTTTGGTGTGTGAGTTTGAACATTATTGGTACATCAAAGCACTCATAAGCAATTTAGCTAGTCAGTGAACTGTAGGCTCTAGTGCTTTCCTAGGAATACAGACAATTTCCTATATATTACACATCCACTAGTATTAAAGACAAGCTATGTGATGCCTACATCTACCAAAGGTAGTCCTTCTGGGAATACAAACAGACACAGTGGACTCACACACGTGCGCGCGTGCGCGCAAAGATATATGCCAACAGACACACATGGACACACACACACAAGCAGAAACACATGTATCTTTCCATGTCTCAGAATGTCCATAAAATGACACACTTTGAGTGATGTAAAATCACGCGGTATGGTGATAAGAGACATCAGAGAGGAAAGGTCAGTTGGTGGTAAGATTTTACTGTATATCTAAATCTATCTGGGGTCTGGACTGTCAAACAGTGCAGCAAAGGCAAGACTTATAAATTAGTTATCTGGCCAGCTGAAGTTGGAGTTTACTGTTACTTTAGCCCTTTCCTCATTCCATTTCCCCACAAAAATAAAACAGCAAACAAATGCTGACAATTGCTCACACTATTTCTGTCAACTACAATGCCCTGAGCCCTAACACAGTCTATTTTCAAGAGTTAGTCATATTTGAATAAATGTTTTGAAAGACTGTCTCCATTCATGACTGAAGGGCTGGGTTCCTACACTTGTGCAACCTCACGTGTTTGTGTGCTATTAAGGAGAACACTATTAGTTTGCAGAAATTAAATCTTGGAACTTTATAAGGGGAAAGAATCTTAGATATCATATAAATAAGCAATTCTTTTAAAGGTGATACAGCTGAAGCCCTAAACAGGTGAAGTGACTTTCCCAGGATCACATAACATCATCACCATAGCTTCATTACTTTGGGACTTGAGGATTCCACTCCTACCCCCAGAATGGACACATTCAAAGGTATTGAGCATCATGCTAGTGACTTTTATAATATATTATGTTATTTGCTTGATTATCACAACAATCTCATGAGGTAAATATAATCCTATTTTACAACTTGGAAATTGCCTGGTTGGTCAGTGGAGGGGTCTGGACTGGAAATAGGCCTCTACACTATGTTTCCAGGGATACATCCATGCCAAATCTGCTTCCCTGTAGTCAATGATTAAAATGCAAACACACCTGAGAATTATAGTCTTAGAAGCTAATATCCTAGTTACTAATCCTGCTTTAGGAGAGATTAGTTGACAACTTGGTGAGAGCAGGAATTGGAGTCTGAAGTTGTGCTTAAAGGCAGATTTTGATAGTGAAATGGCAGAGTATAAATGACCTGTTTCATAGCTTTGCCTTGAGATATTCCAGTTCTATTTACCCATCAGCTGCATGGCAGCCTGGTAGAGGGGCAGATGGGAAAACAATTGCCAGAAAAGAGATAGGTCTGTCATTACTGGAGAAAATGAGTCCCCCCTCTGATCCACTCCCTTCCCTGAGAGCCCTATCGAGAAATGGGTTTGCCCTGGAACCCTCAGAGGAAGCCCATTTTCTGGGGAATTGGACAAGGCTCCTCCAGGCAGTCTCATCACTTTGTGGCCTCTATGATGATAATATATTTGTGCCTAATCCATAATTAACTGGGAAGAGCATAATATTAATTATTTTGCTCAGTTGTTAATCAGTGGGGTGTTTCCCTCCCGCACCCCTCCCTCCCGTTGCATACTAACCTGTCAAACTCTAGTAATTGTTGCATGAACAGGTTTGGGTAAAAGTCTCCAAGGAGGACAATTCTCTTGTTCCATTAGCGAGAACACATATAGATCATTTTCAGTGCTAATCTAGGGCTAAAATCAATTATGTCTCTTGTATTTAAAAATTAAATTGACTCGCCATGGGAGTAGGATGAAGGAAAAATACATTCCTCCTATTATGTGTAATTACAATTGTAAAACATTTTCCTTCGGAATGTAATTGCTGCCTGCAGAGGCTGAAGCAAGAGCTTGAAGCATTTAGTTGAGAAAGGCTGGGCTTTCTTTCAGGCTTTTTCTTTGGGCTTTTGTTTCCCACCCCTCCCCAGACCTCTTTCTTTCTCTTCACTTTAATGCTATTTTAACACTGTGAGGTCCTCTAAGGCTTCTCCACTTTCAAAGAATTTCAAATGCAGTTTAGGGCATAAGGAGCAAAAACCAGCACAGAAAAAGAGAGAGCTAATTATGCCTGTAATCTATATGATGAAAACTTCAATCTTACTAGTATTTATTTAGTGTTCATTGTAGTGGCCAGGCCTGAGTTAGGTGCTGTGGGAAACACACACAAATGACATGGTCTCTATTATCAAGGTTTTTGAAGTTGATGAATGACTCAAGTATAAGTTATATGAAAAATAAGCAGTTTTTCTTTCTTTTTTTAAAATTGACAATATGATTACTTGACCAATGATAGACATTCCAGTTCTCAGGGAGGTAAGTAAATTAGGAGATCACAGAATTGATTATGGTTCTCTCCCTAAGACTCAGTTCTCAGACTTGTCTTATTCCCTCCCTCAGAAACACCATCATTTCTCATTAACTGCAACAATTACATTTTAAGAATATTTTGGTTGGAAAGAACAGTAATCATCTCTAAATGGCTCACATATAGAATTGTTATATGAAACACAGTCTACCCAGTTAAAAATGAATTTCAGATTGTTAAGAAACAATACAACACACCCAAAATGAAGCCTCGAATCATCAATCCAAGACAATTTAATTACAATTTCAGCTCTCCCAGAAATGGAATCTTAAACCAGTCAATCAGGAATCACATAATCAACACTAGTCAGGTAACCTACCTGCCTGATAGGCCCCTGCCATCTGCTGAAGGACAGTAACTTTGCAATAACCAACCCGTTTGCTTTTTAGGCCTGGTATAACTTCCTTGTTCCTGTTTCCTTCTGCCTATAAAAGTATTTCATTTTGACAAGTCCTCAGACCTCCTTTCTATCTGCTAGATTGGATGCTATTAATTTGAATAGATTTTTGCTCAAATAAACTCTTAACATTTTTAATATTCCTCAGCTTACATTTTGACAAGATAAACAACTATTACAGGTCTTTCCTTTAAAAGTATAGTTATACTCCAAATATTGCATGGGACATACATACTAAAACAAATGTACTCATTGTTTACCTGGACTTCACAAGTAACTAGGAGTTCTGAATTTTTATTGGCCAAATCTGACAAACCTATTTACATAAAGATCATTTATTATTATGATGTGGGATATCTAACCATTTATTGATGGGATATATGATGTCTCCAAGAATTCAAAGAGCAGAGTTATATCTTGACCCCAAAAATAGACTGAAAAGGTGTTTCAGCTCACAGAATTCTCTTTGTCTGTCCCCCATCTCTATTTCTCTTTATACATCTGTTTTATTCTTTGCTTTCACTCCAGGTAAGTTTTCTTTGTTTACCAATGCCCATCATGGAAAATAGGCATCACTGGCTATTTTGATCTCTTTTCTTAGGGATATCAACCAGGCTGTCCTGGAACTGCTTACTTCCAACTCCAAATTCCTGGGGAAAATACTGATCAGCCAAGGTTTTGTTAGTTGCCCACAGTTCAAACAATTAAGTATAATGTGAAATTAATGTCATATTTTATAAATCTTATGAAATCATGGGTGTGAATGGTCTATTCTCATAAAAGTGAGGATGACAAAAGAGAAGATTGGTCACAAAAATATTGTTGTCCCTTACAACTTGTTAAATCTGTGAACCCCTAATATATGTAATTTTAAAATCTCTTTTAGAGTTCCTATTTGCTAAAACGATTTACCTTGAAGTCCTTTGTCATCTTAAAATCACCCTAGTTAAAATCTGTATCTTCACTTTTCTATTAAAAGTAGCATTTCTGGGGCGCCTGGGTGGCTCAGTGGGTTAAAGCCCCTGCCTTCAGCTCTGGTCATGATCCCAGGGTCCTGGGATCGAGCCCCACATCGGGCTCTCTGCTCAGTGGGGAACCTGCTTCTCCTTCTCTCTCTCTGCCTGCCTCTCTGCCTATTTGTGATCTCTGTCTGTCAAATAAATAAACAAAATTTAAAAAAAAAAGTAACATTTCTGTTCAATTTATTTGTGTGTGTGTGACATTATCTTACTCCCCTATTGCCTTGAAGTCATTATTGACTCTTTCCCTTTACCTCTGCTTTTTCACCTCATGTCAGTCTCCACACTCTATTAACACTTCCATCATAATATTTTTTAAATTGGATTCTTTTTTCTTTTATGTATTACCTAATTCTATAATGCTACTTGTATCTTCAGCACTTGTTTATTAATCACATCGTGTAACAAGTCTTCCAGGCTCTTCTTGTTTCAAAATATTCAACATACATAGTAGTTTTAAGTCTTTTGTTGTTGTTTTTAAAGAACAGGTTGCATATATTATCTTCTCCAGTTTAAGAATAGGTTGCCACTATCTGTAGACTCTGGGATGGTGAGTGAAAGTAATTTTGTTTTGAAGACTTAGTGCTTCAATGTAGAATGAGCCTCTGAGAGGTGCCTGGGTGGCTCAGTCATTAAGCCTTTGGCTGGGGTCATGATCCCAGGGTCCTAGGATCAAGCCCCACATTGGGCTCCTTACTCAGCAAGAAGCCTGGTTCTCCCCTCCCATTCCCCCTGTGGTGTTCCTTCTCTCGCTGCATCTCTCTCTGTCAAATAAATAAATAAAATCTTAAAAAAAAAAAAGAATGAGCCTCTGAATCCATTCTTTCCTACTTCATAGGGTTGTTGCCAAGTTAGATGTTTCCAAATATATTGTTTATGGGTTTCATCATCTTATTTGTGATCTTTAAGATGGTATCTGTTAATATCAATATTCAAAGTTTCAACCAAATGCTCCAAAGTACTCCCTAGCCATGTTCTTTATTCATAAATTTATAGAATCAGAATTGTCATAGTAGAAAGGGGTCATGACAGAGTTTTGAACATTCTAAAACCAGAAGTCTGAATCACCCTCCAGAAATTATACTTTATTGATTCTTTCATTTTGTTTAAAAGTACTCAATAAAAACAGACATGATTCCTCAGGTTCCAAAAATTATGTTTCTCTACTATGTTCATTTTGATTTTTTTATCAAACCAATTTCAATGAATTTCTAAGACAAATTGTACATCGGTGGATGAAGAGAAGAGGCAAGCTTAGTTTGGAGATAATCACTTCAACTCTCATGAAAGGATACAACCACAATGTGTCCCAAGGATTAATTAACAGACAGGGGGAAAAAACTTCTTTGAGTTAAAAAACAAATACATTCTAACATATACTGATAGTGAAACCTCATTTTGCAATGTAATTAGATCAACTGTGTGTTCATTGTCCTTAACAAAGTAGTGACAGTACTATACATGTATAACTGCTTTTCATTTCCTAGAAAGATACTGTAACTGTGATAGAAATTGTAATAGTAGTATAGTATAAGTGGCAATAATATTGATAATAATGGTTGTATAGTTAGTATTGTTAAAAAATAATAAAACAATGTGTAGATGCCAACTGATAATACATATAAATGATATAACCATTTCATAGATCTTCATTGAAATTTGGTAGGATTGACCTCATTCCCAGAGGTACGTTCTGGTTGACCTAAGCCAGTCTAGGTAATCTCATCACTTCTATGGTATGGACAGTGAAAGCCTGTGCCAATCAGTGTATGACACTCTTCATACAGAGATGGTCAGCAAGCTTCAATGGTTGAGAAGCAGCATGACACCCAGAAACACATTTGATGGTTATGAAATTTGACTTTCCCCACACTTCCTGGAAATTTTTGAAAAAGGAGGTAGGTCAATTTGCTACTGGCAGCCACTTTGTGATGTGAAGACACCAGGTTGAGGATGAAGCTGATGTTCAGAGGATGGCAGGAACAGTGAAAGAATAACAGACTAATATAGGTGAAACTTGATAGAATTGAGCCTAAAACTTTTAAATCTTACACTTTCTATCAATAGGAGCCAACAGCTACTCCTTTTGTTTAAGCTAGTTTGATATAGATTTATTATTATCTGCAATGACAAAAATTTACAATAACATATCTAAGTAGATCACTGTATTTTATAAGATACTTATATAGGCTTCATTCATCTTGATCCTATATAGAAATCTGTGAGCTAAGTGTTTAGATATTATTATATTCATTTATTATAATTATTATTTTGCTTATTTTATTGATGAGAATTTAGAGGCTCATAGATATTGTAAAATTTTACTAAAATAGGAAGAACATCTAGGTTTCTTCTGAGACCCAGGATTTTGGAATTCCATCACAGTGTTACATTGAAGGAAATTACTAAATTGGCTAGTGCAGACATCATTTTTTTAAAGTTTTTATTTTAATTCTATTTAGTCACATATAGTCTAATGTTAGTGTCAGATTTACAATATAGTGATTCAGCACTTCCATATATCACTCAGTGCTCATCACAAGTGCACTTCTTAATCCCCACGCCCTATTTCACCTATCCTTTCACCCACCTCCCCTCTGGTAATCATCGGTTTGTTCCTCTATAGTTAAGAGTCTATTTCTTGGTTTCTCTGTTTCTGTCTTTCTCTCTCTCTTTTCCCTTTGATCATTTGTTTTGTTTCTTAAATTCTACATATGAGTGAAATCATAGAGTATTTGTCTTTCTCTGACTGATTTCACTTAGTACTCTACTCTCTAACTACATCCATGTCATTGTAAATGGTAAGATTTCATTCTGAAGTAATATTCCATTTTATATAGAGATATATATCTATTTAGAGTTATAGATATATATCTCTATCCATTCATCTATCGGTGGACACTTGGACTGCTTTCATAATTTGGCTATTGAAAATAATGCTGCAATAAACATAGGAGTGCATATATCCTTTCAAATTAGTGTTTTCATATTCTTTGGGCAAGTAATGAGTAATGTGATTCCTAAGTTGTAAGATAGTTCTATTTTTAACTTTTTGAGGAACCTCCATAGTGTTTTCCACAGTGGCAGCACCAGTTTGCATTCCCAACAGTATACAAGTGTTTCTTTTTCTCCACATCTTCACCAACACCTGTTGTTCCTTGTGTTGTTGACTTCTAGCCATTTTGACAGGTGTGATGTGATTTCTCATTGTAGTTTTGATTTGCATTTCACAGGTTGTAAGTGATGTTGGACATCTTTTTATATGTCTGTTGGTCTTCTGGATGTCTTCTTGGAGAAATGTTTGTTCATGTCTTCTGACCATTTTTAATTTGATTGTTTTTTGGATGTTGAATTTTTTTTGTTTTGTTTTTTTTTTTTTTAATATTTTATTTATTTGACACAGAGAGATCACAAGGAGGCAGAGAGGCAGGCAGAAAGAGAGAGAGGAGGAAGCAGGCTCCCTGCCGAGCAGAGAGCCCGATGCGGGACTCGATCCCAGGACCCTGAGACCATGACCGAAGGCAGAGGCTTAACCCACTGAGCCACCCAGGCGCCCTTGGATGTTGAGTTGTATAAATTCTTTATATATTTTGGATACATTCACCAACAGTCATTTGCAAATATTTTCTCCCATTCCAAAAGTTGCCTTTTAGTTTTGCTGATTGTCTCCTTTGCTGTACAGAAGCTTTCTATTTTGATGTGGTCCCAAGAGTTCATTTTTGCTTTTGTTTCCCTTGCCTCTGGAGACATATGTAGAAAAAAGTTCCTATGCCCCAAGTCAAAGAGGTCACTGCCTGTGTTCTCTTCTAGGATTTTGATTTCTTATCTTACATTTAGGTCTTTAGACCATTTTGAATTTGTTTTATATTTGGTGTAAAAAAGTGGTCCAATTCCATTCTTTGCATATTAGTGTCCAGTTTTCACAGCACCATTTGTTGAAGAGACTGCTTTTCCCCACTGGATATTCTTTCCTGTTTGTCAAAAATTGACCATACAGTTGTGGGTTTTCTATTTTTTCTATTTTTCTATTTTTTCCTATTTTTCTATTGGTCTATGTGTGCATTTTTGTGCCAGTACCATACTGTTTGATCACTATAGCTTTGTGATAGAACTTAAAGTCTGGAGTTATGATTCCTCAGCTTTGCCTTTCTTTTTCAATATTGCTTTGGCTATTCAGGGTCTTTGGTGGTTCCATAAAAATTTTAAGATTATTTGTTCTAGTTCTGTGAAAAATGTTCTTGGTATTTTGATTGAGATTGCATTAAATGTGTAGATTGCTTTGAGTAGTATGGACATATAAAAATACTTGTTCTTCCAATCCATGGGCATAGAATGTCTTTTGTGTCCTCTTCAATTTTTTTTCAATCAGTTTTCTGTAGTTTTCAGAGTATAGGTCTTTCACCTCTTTGGTTAGGTTTATTCTAGGTATCACATTCTTTTTGGCGTAACTGTAAATGGGATTGTTTTCTTAATTCCTCTTTCTGTTGCATCATTATTGGTGTATAGAAATGCAACAGATTTCTATGCATTTATTTTGTATCCTGCAATTTTACTGAATTTGTTTATCAGTTCTAGCATTTTTTTTTGGTGGATTCTTTTGCATTTTCTATATATAGTATCATGTCATCAGCAAATAGTGAAAATTTTACTTCTTCTTTGCTGATTTGGATCCCTTTTATTTCTTTTTGTTGTCTAATTGCTGTGGCTAGGACTTCTAGTAGTATGTTGAATTAAAGAGGTGAGAATGGGATAGCCTTACCTTTTTCCTGATCTTGGGGGAAAGTCTTTAAGATTTTCCCCATTGAAGATAGCGTTAGATGTGGGTTTTTCATATAAGGAATTTATTTTTTTAAACATTTATTTACTTATTTTAGAGAAAGAGAGCAGGGGAGAGGGGCAGAGGCAGAGGGAGAGTCTCAAACAGATTCCATGTTGAGTATGGAGCCCAACATGGGGCTTGATCTCATGACCTGAGATCACAACCCTGAGATCACAATGTGAGCCCAAACCAAGAGTCCAACCCTTAACAGATTATGCCACCTAAGTGCTCCCATCTAAGGCCTTTATTGTGTTGAGGTATGTTACATCTAAACCTACTTCTTAGGGTTTTTTTTTATTATGAACAGATGTTGTATGTTGTCAAATGCTTTTTTTCTGCATCTAATGAAATTATCCTAGGATTCTTATCTTTTCTCTTATTGATGTGAAGCATCACATTGTTTGGTTTGTTAATATTGAACCATACTGGCAACCCAGGAATAAATCTAGTGGGGACATCATAAAGGTTATAGAAAGCAGAGGGCAACATTCTATAGGTAAGTTTATTAAGCCGGTAAGTTGCTTAGGTCCTTCTGGGCAAGAATGAGAAGTGCGAGACTAAAATGTAGGAAAAAGAAGGGAAGTGATAGATCCCATCAACATTCTATGGGATTGTGAAGTCTCTAGAGTAAATCTGTTACATAGCTTTGTCCCTAATCTGTGTGTTTTGTCACTATTTTCAGTAACACATGTATGTCTCACATTTTCCCCAAATGATCAAAGGCCTTTCAGTTAGCCTTGTACCTTTCTGTCAAGAAGAAAGTCTTAGATAAACTCATTAATGCTGAAGCATTAGGGGCTTAATTAAAATGCAAATCCTAACCAGAAAGATTTGCATTTCAATGAAGAAGAATGAAGGGGATGATACTTACCTTAAAGGAATAAAGCAGTACTTGTGGTATTTCAAGTATCAGGAAGATTATTTTGGGGCAAGGATGTATTATCATCACTTTAAAACCACACTATTAGATAACTAATTACTTAACTCTTTGTAATGTCCACCAAAAAAGGAGGGCATTATCACCTAGGGACCATAGTTTTAGTACCATCAATGCACAAATATAGAGAAATGGTTAGAGCCATAGAAGTATATGTGGATAGAAAGAGAATTCAAAGGTATCAGCCACATACATAATTATAGGTTATCAGCTAGTGTTAAGAAATTAAATGGGTTTAGAAGATTGGAAGTGACCTATTATATCAATTGTATTTTGACAATATCTAAGGTTCGTGTAAGTAAGCAACATTTATAATACACACACAATTTTAATGAAATATTACAAACCTACTGAAAGATACAGCTAGTACATTAGTGTACCCATAATTCTTATTTTCTTCAATTTTTTTCTAAAGAACTAGACTCAATATGTTTTTGCGATCCCATTCAACCCTCCTTCCAAAGATAACAACTGTAAGATTTTTAATTTATTCTGTTTGTTTTTATAATTTTGCTACATATTTATACATAAATAAAATATTTATTAGTATCTTTCAGATTTTTTAAACAAATTTTATTTATTCATTTGAAAGAGAGAGAACACACAAGTTGGGGTTTGGGGAGAGAGGAAGAGGGAGAAGCAGATTGCCCACTGGGCAAGGAGCCCCACATGGGGCTCGATTTCAGGACCCAGAGTTCATGACCTGAGCTGCAGGTAGACACTTAACCATCTGAGCCACCCAGGGGCCCCTAATATTCTTCAGATTTTTAAAAACAGAAATCCTGTCCCATTAAACATAGCACTCAGCTACTAGTTTTTTGGTTTGATATTTGCTTTTATTCTATAACATGAACATGTGTATGTTAAAATTTTTATATCCATTCTCCTGTTTTTGGACATTTAAATTGTTCTAATATTTTAAAATAATGGCAGATGCTGTAGTATATATTCTTACGCTCACTGTCCTGTGTCATTATGCAGGAGTCTCCCAAGAACACCCAGGTAGTTGTACCAATTACACTTCCTTCTATGAGTGTAAGAGTTTCTCTCTCCATATCCTTACCAACACTTCTTGCTTGTACAGTGTACATATATCTTTATACTTTTCCAATCTAATGAGTAAAACAATTTTAATTTGCATTCCTTGGTTACTAGTGCAGTTGAACATCTATGTTTACAGATATCCTTGTTTCTTATAAATGGTCTATTAATAAATTGCTTCAATTTTTCCCTTATCTATTTGTCTTTTCATTTTTATTTTGTGGGACCTCTTTATATAACTCTTCAGTTGTACCATTAAAAAAATCTCTTCAAGATCATGGCTTATCTTTTTATTTTATTTAGATTATTTTATAGCACAAAATTTTGAATTTTAATATAATCAAATATATCAATCTTTTGCTTCATAGTGTGCTTTTTCTATCCTAAGAAATTCTTTCCTACCTCAAAATCATTAAGATATTCTCATGCATTCAGTAAATATTTGTTAAGGTACAACATGTCTGTCATTGATCTTAGAGATGTGTAGTGATAAAGCAAATGGGCACAGTACCTATCTTTAAGAAGTTTACATTCCAGTGAGGAAAGGGACAAGAACAAATAAACTATGATAACTTGATAATTCAGGTTTTAATTTAAAAAAATAATGGGGTCACCTGGGTGGCTCAGTGGGTTAAAGCCTCTGCCTTTGGCTCAGGTCATGATCCCAGGATCCTGCGATCTAGCCTCACATTGGGCTCTCTGCTCAGTGGGGAGCCTGCTCTCCCCATTCCACTGCCCGCCAGCCTCTCTGCCTACTTGTGATCTCTCTTTGTCAAATAAATAAATAAAATCTTTTGAAAAAATAATAAAGCCAACCATATTATAAATAATAATAGGGAGCCTTATTTTAGGAATGATAGTCAAAAAAGGAATCTCTGAGGAGGTAATGATGCATAAGAATCCATCTGAGTGAGGAAAATAAGTGAACCAAGGGAGTATGAAGTATTCCAGGCAGAGAGAACAGTGAAGGGAAATGTCTTGGAATAGGAGCAAGCCTGGCATGAGCAGCCTATTCTTTTTAGCCTTGACCCATACTGCAATAGTCTGAATGGTTATGTGACTTCCCCCTCACCAAATTCAAATATTAAAACCTTAACCCTTAAGGTGATAATATTAGGAGTTGGGGCCTTTGGAAGGTCATGAGGGTAAAGCCCTCATGAATGAAAATTAGCGCCTTATAGAGACCCACCAGGGAAGTTACTGGTCCCTTCCATCATGTGTGGACACAATGAGAAGTCTGCAACCTGGATGAAAGCCCTCACCCAACCACACTGGCACCCTGATCTTGGACTTCAAGCCTTCAGAACTGTGAGAAATTGATTTCTGTTGTTTACAGTGTTGAAAGACAAAATTCAACGGAATAAAATTTAAAGATCTTATTATTAGTTTTATTGAATGTTTCATGAATTAAGTAACATCCCACCCCATGGAGCACATAGAAAAGAGCTCTGGAGAGACGGAATGAGAAATATTTAGAGGCAGAAGGGAGAGAGACAAGTTAAGTGAGTCACTTCATTTTCTTTGGGGGATGGAAGGAGCCTGTGAGGTAGAGGACCTCACTAACACTGACCAGGAAATTCCAGCTTTACTCTTTTACGATTACATCCCTAGGAGAGGTTGAAACTGCAGTTAGGTTAGTTATGAAGTCTTGGTTTGCTGGCCTGGGACTTGGTTTTGGGCCTGTTATCTGTCTGTCTGTCTGTCTCTCTTAAGACAAACCACCCAGTTTTTTAGTATTTTTGTTAAAACAGCTCAAGTGGACTGAGGCTTGACCATACACTCAGCATTTCAACTTCAGCAGACTAGGTCATAAATAAAAATTCCTCTTTTATATGATCTTCTTTCTACCCCCACTCCAGTTGGAAAATGAGGCTTATTCATTCATTCATTCATTCAAAAGTCTACTATTTGCTAAGTAACTCATCAATAAAACTTTTTTTCAATCCTCTAAACTCTTCCAAGAAGAGATACAATATCTTCTTTGAATCTGCACAGGTGTTAGCAAATATCTAATGACAATTATATACTTTCTGCCATACTTCTTTTCCTTGTTTGTTATCTGTGCTTGGTACACTGCCCAGAAGTTTGGTGCTTAATATATAATTGAACTGAATTCATCACCAATGCAATAGGAGCTAGAATTGGTACAGAGCAGTAATCTTGTCTCCTCCATTCATTAGAATTTGGAGGTCATAGTTGCTCCACACAAGGCATTTTGTGTCTCAGTAGTCTGCATTTCCACCCCATTTTAAGCAGTGTTTATTAGTGTTGATGTAAACATTACTTATGTGTGTGGTGTGTGTACTGATTCCCTAGGTAATATATCAGATCTTTCTAACTCTGTTTATCTGATCTTTCACTGCTATTCTTGGAAAAAAGACCCAAATGTTAAGATATCATATTAATATCAAATTTTGGGAAAAAAGATGATAATGCCATTCCTTGACCAATGTCTTTAAAGCTCATGCTTGCTTTTTCACATTTCAAGAATTTCATTTTCCTATATTGTTTAATTTCTGTAATTAAATTTTGAACACAATATTTAAAATTCATTTTATTTTTAGGAAAAAAAATGCTTACTCTCTCACAGCTTCAGCATTTTCATATGGAAATATGGAAATAACAAATTCATACAGAGGTTATCTCCTTGCATTAAATAATATATCAATAAAATATCTAGAAGTATCTGGCATACTGTGTCATTGGTTAAATGATAATGCCCTTCCCTTTCTATGCTTTTCTTTTTTTTTAACTTTATTTTTATTTTTTCAGTGTTCCAAGATTCATTATTTATGCATCACACCCAGTGCTATGCTTTTCCAAAGAAACCTGCTCACATGCATACAACAACAACTACAATGTGTATAAATGTGGAGAGAAAAAGGCAAGTCAAAACTTTATGAAGAACAGCTCTAACTTCAATCTTTAAGTAGGTTTCATCGGGGCATCTGTACTGCATGTTGTACCCCAGGCTGACAGAGATCATGTTGAGCCACTGAAGACATTAAGAAACTTAGTTACCTGATTTGACATGGAATTAATTATACTGGATTTGCTGCCCCCTTTCTTCCTTTAGAGGAGCTGGGAAACCATATTATGAACTATATTTCACTTGGCTAAAGACCTGCCACTTTGCATTCCATTTCACATGGGGAAAAGTTTTGAAACGAGTGACCCATATTCCCAGGCACTTCTTGGGGTACTACTCAGTATAGATTCATCATGGAGGACTCTGTATTTCTGCCAATTAAGTCCTAAATACTATTCTCTGCAACTTGATTAGGCATCATTTGGCTTGACAATAGCTTCACAAATACTTCAGGGGCTACCCTGCCTTGGAATTTATAATCTGAATTATAGGCCGCCGCAATGTTAGAGACCCAACATAAGTCTCTTTCCATTGTACATATTACCTTCCTCTATTTTACACAGCCTTTTATTTTACACAGCTCTGTGGTATTTAAACTCTGGTATGTCTTTTAGTAAAGAACCTTGGATTTTTGACTTAAGGTGGAATGAGCAGTAGTTTGGCTGTCTTTCTTGGCCTTTATAAGCTATAGAATAAGAACCTTCAAAGCCTAAATTTATCATTTGTCATTAAGTAAGAAGTCAAAGGAGATTTTTCAATTTGCTTTACTGAGAGTCATGTATTAAACAGTTCGCTTCTTCTGTTAGTTTTCCCAATCCTCTAAAGAGGTCTCTGATTTTGGATTTATATAATTTTCCCCCAGGGATTCAAGTGAATGCCAGATATACAGCTAGGGTCAGGATTTAGGTTTCTCTGCTGGCAAATATGAGGTAAGGAAAGTATCTTCAGAGATGGTGGGGGATACTGAATGGAACCACAGCAAAGTCCAAAGGGGGAAATGAAGTTGAATTTGCTAGTAAAAGCAGAACCAACAAATCTTTCAAGGGCAGAGGCTGGAATCCTGGTCTACATGGATATATAAAGCTTCTTGAGTTATGGTAGAGAAAGAACTATAGAAGAATCAGGTTGACAATAGCTAGAGAGGAAGAGAGTGAGGTGGAAGTGGGGACAGACTTGAGTTTTGTTGTCACTGCTTTGCCTGGCCTGGCCTATTATACTAGTGACATATTAGACACATCTAAGCAATTGTCCACAGATGAACCAACTTAAAACTGAATCAGTTTTCACAAATAGCCATGGCATGGAAGTATGCATGCTCAGACAGGAGATGCTCATTTGAAGGAGAATATGGAATATTCTAAATTTTCTGCTGTCAAAGAGAATTTAGGGCAATGGTTACCTTGTTTGTCTGTTAGAATTATCTGTGGTGTTTTTAAATAATATATTGATTCCTGGATATCTCCTCAAAATATTCTGCTTTAACTGGTCTGTTGTGCAGACTGGGCAGCCCTGTGTTTTAAAGCTTCTCAAGTGCTTCTAAGCTGCAGCCAAGGTTGTGAGCTCTGATCTGGAAGCAAGCTTCACTCAGAATAATCTAGTCATATGCATGAAGGAGAACAAACCTCTGCAGGGAAGAATCACACTGTCTTTTGTGGAGACATAAATTTTAAAGAGGTAAATTTTATCATGTTTTTCACATAGCCAAATAGCCTTTGGGCTCTCAATCAGTTTTAATCTAACAGATACATTTCAGGCAATATTAAGTAGATCAGTAGTCTATCCTGATTCAACTAACTGGATAATTATTCAGTTGTTCAACTCACTAGACAGAATCTTAAGCCATATAGAAGAGAGGCTATATTTTTTAAAAGATTGGTAATGTGCAATAATGAAAAGAAAAAGAGCCTATTTTTTTAATTGATTAATATGACAAAATGATGAAGCTAGACTTTTTTTTAATACTCATCACAGCTTGTTCTCATGTCCTAGGAATATTCTAACCCAGAAAAGTTCATGGGTTTGAATTGCTCAATAATGAAAGACAATGAAGTGAAGACAACATCATATAGCTCATTTCCCCCTTCATATGTCTTGGAAGACTGGAATCATCAGAAATGAAGACTCCACAGACTTTCTTGGTTTTGATACATGAACCTCACTTTCACTGAGTTTCCTCACAAAGATCCAGCAATGATGTTCAGGTCCTCATCACCAAACAAATGAGTTGGTGATGCATTTTCAGTTCAGTAAAATGTCATTAATTTAGGAGACAGTGTGACAGAACTGGTCTAGAATCCCAAGAACTGAAATCTGGTAACAGCTAATATCACTGAAGTAAATTTGATTGGGTTCCTTAATCAAAGTCTACTTTTTCATTTGCATAATGGGGACAAATAAGACTTCTCCTGCCTATCTAGTAAGTTCCTGCTAACACCAAATCTATAAAACTGCAACCACTGAAGGTTTTGGTCCATGGCTCGGTTTTATTCCACTCCATGCTCATTTCCTCTGTGTTAGGCATTATTTCTTCTGGGGATTTGTAGACGAATAAGATATTGCTGAAATTTTAGAAAATGTTACACTTGTGATTGCCCACATTTTAGAAAAGCTTATAATCATAATCTACAGTGTAAACCACATCTAATCTTTGTCCCAGCCTAACTAGGAGAGGGAATTTATCAGAAGCCCAATTTCTGCCACCAGAGAGAGCCTAGAATTCATCTTGTAGCCTTCAGTTCTCTACCTAGTAAGTCCTGAAAGGATCCCTTCATGTCTTCAATCCACTAAATATATTCTATCTTTTAACCTCAATCACATGAGCCAGGTTTGTAAAATCAGTTATCTCTTTTCTTCTGTGCTGCATTCTAGTTCTCTACTGGGACAGAACTATTTCCAAAGCTCCAGCCCCATGACATGGGACCCTGCTCATCAAAATAGCATCTACTACTAAACTATCTCCAAGAATTGGGTACTACATAATTTGCGAGGCTTAATGAAAAATGAAAACATGGGACTCATTTGAAAATTATTAAGAAATTAAAGATGACCACAGAAGAGCATTAAACTGAGTACTGAGCCCTTCCCAGCACAGGACCCAATGTAACTATATCATAAACCCAGTGCTGCCTGAATCCTAAAACCCAGTCACCATCTTGAGTCCTTTCTAAAAAACAAAATAAGAAAATGTTTCTTTATAACCCTACAAAAAGATAATGCTACCGACTTCACTGTACATATTCTCATACTTGAAGCTCCAAGTTGCCTTGAGGCTAGCTACAGTACTAGATTTTTTGTTTGCTGAAGCCTCCTGGAACTTGTCCAAGTCCCTCAGACAGAGTAGTTGAAATGTTGATATTCTCCTTAAGGACATGCCCTCATATATTTAGCTCACCTATTCTTAGCCCAGCACTGCCCACTCCCAGTTCTATAGGGGTAAATACTATCCTCTACTATCAGCTTAGGGTTTCCTAGTGGTGCATTACTGTCCAAGAAATAAATAGGAAGGGTGCCCCTCTCCAATACTTACCCCTTTGAGTAGTTCCCAAAGGTTTACAAGTATCTGTGTTTGCAGCAAGCAGAGGGCAGCTTCCTCATTGAAAAGCCAAATGGTTAGGCCCAAGAACTGCAATGCTTCCACTCAAATACTACATCTCTAGAAAGTGAAACCTGGGTGGCTCAGCAGGTTAAGTGTCTCCCTTCAGTTCAGGTCATGATCCCAAGGTCCTGGGATGGAACCCTGCACTGTGTTCCCTACTCAGTGGGGAGTCTGTCTCTTTTGCTCACCCCTGCTCATGCTTTCTCTCTCTCTCTCTTTCTCAAACAAATATATAAAATCTTTATTTTTTTTAAAAGAGAGATTTTAAACCATAAATACAATGAAGTTCCCACCCACTGAACTGCTGCTTGCTTAGCCAAGAAGGATTTGGACTGAAAATGTGGGATTTTTCTCTGATCCAGCACAGCCTCTGGGCATTGTGGTAACACTCTTCACAGGGATCCTTCCTTGTATGAGTGTCCTGGCTCTAACACTTCTCAGGCCAAGGATAAGCCATGAGGCCTCTTTCAGGGATGGGGCCCAGATATCCAAAACTGTGGACCTAATCAGTACTTTGTATCCCTGTTTCTTCTCCTCAGAATTCTTTTCCTGCAAGTTTCACATCTGTTATTTCTCCCCCATTCTGAGCTTTAAATCCACTAAAAATCATCTAAGGCTGCCATCCTTCAAAAAACTCCCAAAACTGAATAAACTAATTTTGCTGTCCTTCAATGATAATTATGGTTATTAGAAATGTGAATGTCTGAATTTCCTTTTTTAAGAAGGGGCAAGTGTTTTTATTCTCTCCAGGTTGAATCTTCAAATACAATATGAAAAAAGTGTTTTGTTTTTGTTTTGCTAAATGAGCAACAAGACATATATTTTCAAGCCTTACTACACCAGTTTACTCCCCAGTCTGCTTAAGTCAAGTGTGCTTTGTAGTCTGTGATGGCTCTGATCTGCCTATAAACAGTGCTTTGAAGATTAAGTGGAATAATATGTATGAAATTATTTTGATAGTGCAAAATGTGATGAAAATGGGTCTACATGGAAATTCTGTATTACTCACCTAATACTCAAATAAAACCAACAAGAAAGTAATATTCTAGAATGTTCTAAAAATGGTCAGGGTGCCTGGGTGGCTCAGTGGGTTAAGCCTCTGCCTTCGGCTCAGGTCATGATCTCAGGGTCCTGGGATGGAGCCCTGCATCATGCTCTCTGCTCAGCAGGGAGCCTGCTTCCCCCTCCCTCTCTGCCTACTTGTTATCTCTCTCTCTCTGTCAAATAAATAAAATCTTTAAAAAAAGTAAATAGGGGCGCCTGGGTGGCTCAGTGGGTTAAAGCCTCTGCTTTCGGCTCAGGTCATGATCTCAGGGTCCTGGGATCGAGCCCCACATCAGGCTCTCCGCTCCGCAGCAGCCTGTCTCTCCCCCCCTCCACCCTGCGCCTGCCTGCCTTCCTCTCTGCCTACTTGTGATCTGTCAAATAAATAAATAAAATCTTTAAAAAAAAAAAAAAGGAACACACACACACACATACACGTACGTACGTACAAACACAGAGAGATAACATTTAGTGCAAATGGTTCATTTTACAAGTGCCAAAACTTACAGAGTAGGACTAGAAATCTGTTTTATAGCTTTTTATTTCACTTTGGTGTACTATGTAGTAAAAAGATTTGTTAGGCATAATCGTGAGCAAAAACAAGAGGCCAGAGACTGAATTACTTTTAGAAATTATTTCTCTGACAAAATTGTAGGTAGTATATTGCAAGACTGTAGAAAGAACACAAAGTTGACAGTCAATCCCCATATCCAGTAATTAACTGGAGTTGCAACATGGTGACATTTTAATCATTTAATTTTCCCTTATGAATTATAATAACTTCACAAGGAAATGTTTCCCCCACCTCCTCCCTCTACTGTTTGGTTACCTGGTGGAACAATGCAGAAAAGTATGTAGGAAAACATGTAGAAAAGTCAGAATAAATTTTTTTTTAAAAAATATACTTACTTCCCTATATTTCTTATAAGGTAATTTTTTTAAATGTCATTAAAGAATTCATGGATTTAAATATATTTGAACAGTTCCAGCACTTTGCAATGACTGTTATTATTATTTCAAAAATACTTTGGGGGGTGCCTGGGTGGCTCAGTCAGTTAAGCATCTGACTCTTGATCTCAGAGTCATGACTTCAGGCCCTATGCTGGGCTCCATGCTGGGCATGGAACCTACTTAAAAAAAAATGGAAACAAATTAAAATTTCTCCAAAAAAACTTTCTCTCTCCCTGTCTCTCCCTCTGTCCCTCCTCCCTCTCTTTATTTTTTTCCTTCTTTCTTTTCTTCCTTATTTCCTGCCTTCTATTTATTTTCAAGAACTTAGGCATGTTCATTATTACTGGATTGGTTATTGTCACTTGGTCTTTTTAGTGGAAAGATTCAGGCTATATATGCATATTTTGAGTTGAGATTGATATTTTCAATTCAGGTTCAGGACCACAAAAATTTTAATTTAACTTCTAATTTACATGTACTTTCTTTCACATAAAGAATCTGGGTTCTCAAGAGCAATGGGATGACAGAATTAGAATATCCAATAATTACACATTACTTTATTTCACTTTTTACACACAATAGGCTCTGAACAGCAATTCTAATACTACTACCACTAATATTGATTCTTAAAATATTTTGAAATTTGACCTTTGTTTTTGTTGTGTTTTTTTTATTATAGTTTTTCCATTCTCTTACTATTTTTTAATGGTTGTTCCAGGTTAATATTTTCAAGTACACTGTAAACTGTTTCTATATGTAGTATCATAAACTACTGGTTCTAGTACTAATACCACTAGTACACTATACCACTGCTATGACTATTTTCCCTGAACTGTTTTCAATTGCAAATATTCTTGCTTATTCATCAAAGTAAGCTTAGTCTAATCATTATGAAATAAAAAATCTAGTATTTATTTCATTAAAAATATATTTGTTGAAGGTATACTATCCTAATGGATCTTAATTGTCTTTTCAAATTTTGGATAAATCATGACAGTTATCTATATTTATATAAATATTTATACATATAACTTCAAAGTTATTCTAGAAAGTAGATCTAGAGCACATTTCATTTAAAATTTATGTAGTACAAATTTTGTTTATCATCTGAACAAATTTCTGATGACATAAACTCCCTCTACTTTTTTTGTAGTTAGTTTACATAAATGGAATTTGACTACATTTGTAACATTGTTTTTAGGAAGGTTGATACACATTAACATCCATATTCTCTGTCCTAGCTTCAAAACTGTCCAGTCCCAGTGGGAGCCATAAGGTTTCAAACACTCGAATTTGAGGAAATATGAGTAGAAATATGGCTTATGGTAATGGTTCTTATTTCTTTCATGTTACTAATTTACCTAGGCAACTTCTAAAACAAATGAAATCTCAGGCTATATTATAAATTCAATGTGTCAGATTCTTTGGGAATACATATTTTGGAAAATGTTCACATGTAACTCTAATGCACAAAATTGTTGAATGCTATGTCCCCGAGGCAGGACACTAAGTCTGCAAAAGATTAAGAAGCTAAATATATCAAAACTCAGAGGAAAAAGCATCAGCAGTTGGCCTGAAAATTAAGACAGAAGGAGAGTGGAGTGAGGCAAGGAGTGAGAAGTTCAAAGCCTAGAAGAGTAACTAGTGTGGAGCCAAGAGTCATTGTAAAAGTTCAGAGAGCTGGTTACTTAATCAGCAAAGGTAGTTATATGGTATTAATGCTCTGCCTTCTAGGGGTTCTTATAAGATTCAGGAAAACTGGGGCAGGTAGATGGCATGAATGCCAAAATATAACTGTCTAGAGGTCATAGCATTCTTTTTTATTCAGTCATGAAATTCTTTTCTTGTGAGTTTGGATACCGATGCATAATTGTTAAAAAAAAAAAAAAAAGAAAGAAAGAAAGAAAAGAAAAAGAAAAAAGAAACAGCTCCATGCAGTCATTTCTAATAGGTTGTAGCTGGCCTGTCAATCAAGACATACTTACCATTCTAATTTAGCCTCTGAGCATTTAATGTATACAAGACAGAGTCTTTGAATCTCAGAGAGGCAATGACTGGATAAGCTTCAGGTAAGGTAAGATACAACTAAGGGATGTCATCTGAATAAAGACTCATGGTGCAGAAGAAAATATCAGACTGCCCTAACGCCTGAGTCGCTTGGTAGGTTAGGCAGTCTTCTGCCTCTTTTTTACCAAGGTAGGTATATCCTGTTTTGATGGCATGAGTTACTGAGAATCAATGAGATGTGAGCTGAGTCTAAAGAGCCGACATGGAAAGTACATCCACTTTACTAAATGTTAAGAGGGGACTGGTTATAGAAGACAACTTGTTAGAAAAATTACCACTAGCTATGTGAATATTTATAAATCACTTAATTTTTCTGAGTTTATAAAATGAAAATTTTATTATATGTGTGTTTTCAAACTGTACTCCAAGAGTTGCTAAAATTGTCATGGGGCCTCTTAGGAGAATTTCAAGCAGATAGCCTAGAAGTCACTTAACCACCCTGCCCCTACAAAACAAATAAACAAAAACAAAACCAGAAGCATATCAGTGTTTTTCTTTTTAAAATAAGAATACTAGGAACTGATTGGGTCCAAGGCCAATGTTTTAGCCCCATCCTTGAAATTGCTTTCATCCCTAGTTTCTCACTGAGTTGTTATAACTTGTGTTTCATTGACTTAAATCAATAAGGTGAGCAGGAGTTTGGAAGTGGTTACTCCAGAGGATAAAAAAATCATTAGAGTTAGAAACAGTAATATGTTCATCTATGGCTCATAGACCTATATGAAAGGTAACTACCCTGACTCATCTGAAATTGGGTAAGTTGAAGAATGTTATCTGAAAAAATACAGGCCATCTTGATGCTTTATCCTTTAAGGTTATCAGTGACAAACAGTTATGCATATCAAGTCATGAATCCTGTTTAAATACATGCTATTTTATCATGATAAATGCCTTTTATAGCATATAGGTAAATGCTATAAAAGGCATTTATCATGATAAGATAGCATGTATTTAAATCTATATGTATAATTTAACAGAAATAATAGACTAGAACCTTTTCTCAGTCTTGACCTGGAAATGAGAACTACATTTTAATTTATCTGCAAAAATCTGCAGAATATAGTACCAAACACGTCCTTTCCCCTCATTCAAGACTGAGACAGCACAGGAAAAATCATTAAGGGTCATCTGGAAGCTTACGGTAGGTTTTGTGAAGATATCTGAATGTCAGTCACTAAACTTTATGCCAAAGGTTTCATGTATGAAAAATAAGTTGACAGGGAGGTCAAGGAGGTCCTTTCTGATGTGTGGATAATCGAGCAAATATCTTCATGAAACTTCTAGTTGATCCACATCCTAACACACACTAGGGATGGTACTGAATTAATGGCATTCTAATAAGTGTTTAGTGTTATCTCATTATGGTTTAAATATGGATTTCCCTAATGATGAATGATGTTGGGAATCATTTCATTTGGTATTTGTCATTTGTATATTAATTTCAATTTCTGAGTACTCCTTGCTATTATATAGAAAAACAATTGATTTTTGTATATTGACCTTGTATCTTTTCTTTTTTTTTTAAGATTTTATTTATTTATTTGACAGAGAGATCACAAGCAGGCAGAGAGGCAGGCAGAGAGAGAGGAAGGGAAGCAGGCTCCCTGCTGAAAAGAGAGCCCAATGAGGGGCTCAATCCCAGGACCCTGGGATCATGACCTGAGCCGAAGGCAGAGGTCTTAACCAACTGAGCCACCCGGGCTCCCGACCTTGTATCTTTCTGTATTTCATTTTTATACTTTCCTTCCATATTCTTTAATTTACTACTAATCTCTTCTCTGGCAATGTCTAATCTGAATTAATCCCATTCAGTGTATTTTTCATGACATGTATACTTAGACAATGTAGTTTTCATGTCTGGAGTTTTTATTTGAGTCTTTTTCATATCTTACCTGTCTTTATTTAACATGATTAATCTCCTGGTTTATTGAACATATGGGATATAGTAATAATAATTTTTAATGTCTGTCTGCTAATGCTTACATTTGGGTCAGTTTTGATAGTTTTATCCCTCTCACTGTGAGTATTTTTCTGTTCTCTCCCTGCCTGACAATTTTTTGAGTAGATGTCAGACACTGTAACTTTTTTTTCCTGGATGCTTGATATTTTTTGTAATCCTATAAATTTTATTTAAATTTGTTTTGATGTGCAATTAAATTTCTTGGAAACTGCATGAAACTTTCAAGTTTTATTTTTAGGCTTTATTAGGCAAGACTATAACATCATCTAGTACAGGGTCAATTTATTCTATGCTACTGAGGCAAGGTCTTAATGATTTTTCCTGCCTAGTACCCCTTGAATTATTAAGTGTTTCTGGCTGGCTTGGGAGAAAAAACTATTTCTGGCCCTGGGTGAGTTGTGGGTACTATTCTTTCTAATATTTTCTAGTGTCCCTCCTACCCACTTACCCACCCAAGTATCAGATAGTTTGATCACTACACTCCTCAATACTTAGGACTTTGTGCCATTTCTGACATTCTCCCTATATCCTATACTCATCCTGGATATTTATTTTGATTAAATATCTTGAATATTCTCAAATACATTATTTGAAAAATCCCCTTAATAAGAGGTTTTTTGCACCATGTGAACACATTTTAGAAGCATATCCTATAATTTTGTTTTACAAATAAGAAAAACTAAGAGCCAGAGATAATATAAGTCACAACTCTGTGTCTTGGGACTTTTTTTCTTTTTAAACATGAGAGTAAAATTTTTATTTATTTATTTATTTTGTGAAGCTTTTGTTTATTTATTTGACAAAGAAAGAGAGAGAGCACAAGCAGACAGAGTGGCAGGCAGAATGAGAGAGAGAAGCATGTGCCTCACTGAGCCTGACACAGGGCTTGATCCCACCACTCTGGGATCATGACCTCAGCTGAAGGCAGATGTTGAACTGAATGAGTCCCCAAGGTGCCCAGGTGTTACTGAATTTAGTTTGCTAATATTTTGTTGAGGATTTTGTACCTACATTTATCAGGGATATTGGTCTTTAATTTTCCCATTTTTTGGTAGTGTGTTTGTCTAATTTTGGTATCAGGGTAGTGCTGGCCTCTTCTAATTAACTTGAAAGCATTCCTTCCTCTTCTAGTTTTTCAAATACTTTGGGGAGAGTAGGTATTAACTCTACTTTTTATGTTTGGTAGGTTTCTCACATGAAGCCATCTAGTCCTGAACTTTTTGTGTGTTTGTTGGTTTTTGATTAATGATTCACATTTGTTTCTAGTAATCCGTCTGTTCATATCTGTATGTCTTTGGGTCTAAAGTGAGTCTTTTATAGGTACCCCAGCGTATAGAAGTTTTTAACTATTATTTCTTCAGATAAGTTTTCACCTCTTTTTCTTTTCTCCTTCTGGGACCTCTATTATATAAGCATAGTGTACCTGACACTGTCTCAGAGGTCCCTATCCTCATTTTTAAAATTCTGTTTTCTTTTTTTGCTGTCCATCTTGAGTGCTTTCTACTACCCTGTCTTCCAGGTTACTGATCTGTTCTTCTGTATCATCTAATCAGATGTTGAGTCCCTCGAAAGTATTTTTCATTTCAATTATTGTATTCTTTACCTCTAATTGGTTTCATATAGTATATATGTATATATGCATCATATATTTAATACCCAAGAGATACTATAAGAAAATCCTGAGCGTACAAGAGAACTAATTTTTAGATGAGAAGAGTAGTTTGATAAGAGTAGTTGTAAAGGCCAGAATTTGTACTTTTAAGTTTTGTGAGAAGTTTAGCATCATGGTGAAGAGCATGGATTCTTGATCTAGATTACCTGGATTCCAATCCTGAATCTATAAATTACTACTCTGTGCTTCAGTCATCATATTCATAAAGTGAGAATTATAGTAATGCTTATCTTACATGGTTGTTATGAGGATTAAATGCATTATTACACATAAAGCACTCTGAATAGTGACTGGTAGATTGAGAAGCTAGATAAATGTTAGCTATTAGCCATTAGCCCTGAGTTTCCCATTAACTATCTGTCTTGCTAAGTAACTTGAGAATGTTCTTTAAGGTCTTTCAATCTCTGATTTCTCATTTGAACAATAATGTGGTTTTATGCTTGCAAGTAGATTTTATCTTAAATGCCAACTCTGATTGATTAGGATTAGGTTCTTGTATCATAGTAATCATAAGGATTATATCTGGGCTGGGCACAAAATAAATTCAGTACCAATTAGCTCTATCTGCAAGGGGTTCTTCAGACTGGTGGCATGCATGTACACACATATGTACATATATGCACACCCATTCAGTAACAGTTTTTATATTTATATATATATGTATGTATACATATATATATAAAATAACAGTTTATATACACCAAAAATATATACAATTTTCCATTCTTGTTATCACAGTTGTCCTTTTTACCTTTAACATGACGTAATTATTGATTTAATGCCTTTTAAAAATAATTATACACTTAATAAAATTAGAATTCTAATGGCATTTGCAATACTATCGAGCTTGAAACACCACACCTCCATTCCTATGTTTAGGAAGGGGATTCCTCTACTTCAAGCAGCTGAGCGTGCATCCCATGGCAGAGACTGAATCTGCCTGATACAATTCCATCCTCTTTTGCAACTAGAGCATGGATACATGCCCTGCTATGAGTCTGCTTATGTGACATACCTTCCCAGAATCTGGATGCTAGATTGGAAAAGGAGAAAATAGACTGACTCCATTTTGATGAAGGTAGAGATAAGATGCAGTTTGTACATTAAGTGGCTTTTAAGTAACTCTGTTATTTACATATTTATCCTGATAGAGTAGACGCCAAGCCTAATTGTCAACCTCCTAAAGATCATGTGACCTCTCTTTTACCACATAACTTAGCACCTTAAATTCTTAAGTTAACCTTTATGTATGTATGTATGTATTTAACATATAATGCAATATTTGCTTCAGAGGCACAAGTCTGTGAATCCTCAGTCTAACACAATTCACAGCACTCACCATAACACGCACCCTCCCCAATGTCCATAACCCAGCCACCCTATCTGTCAACCCTGCCACCCCCAGCAACCCTCAGTTTGTTTCCTGAGATTAAGTCTCTAATGGTTTTTCTCCCTCCCCGGTCCTATCTTGTTTCATTTGTTCCCTCAGTTCCCCCATGACCACACGACCTGCCTCTCAAATTCCGCATACCAGAGAGATCATATGATAATTATCTTTCTCTGATTGGCTTATTTCACTTAGCATATACCATCTAGTTCCATCCACATCATTGAAAATGACAAGATTTTGGGGTTTTGATGGCTGCATAGTATTCCATTGTGTGTGTGTGTGTGTGTGTGTGTGTGTGTATACCAATTCTTCTTTATCAATTCACCTGTTGGTGGACATCTAGGTTCTTTCTATAGTTTGGCTATTGTGGACATTGCCGCTATAAACATTAGGGTGCATGTGCCCCTTCAGATCATTACATTTATATCTTTAGGGTCAGTGCCTAGTAGTGCAATTGCTAGGTCATAGGGTAGCACTATTTTTAACTTTTTTAGGAACCTTCATACTGCTTTTCAGAGTGGCTACACCAATTTGCTTTCCCACCAACAGTGTAGGAGGGTTCCCCTTTCTCCACAGTCTCACCAACATCTGTTGTTTCCTGACTTGTAATTTTAGCCATTATGAGTGGTGTGAGGTGATATCTCATTGAGGTTTTGATTTGTATTTCCCTGATGTGGAGTAATGTTGACCACTATCTCATGTGTCTATTGGCCACCTGGATGTCTTCTTTGCAGAAATGTCTGTTCATGTCTTCTGCCCATTTCTTGATTGGATTATTTGTTCTTTGGGTGTTGAGTTTGATAAGTTCTTTATAGGTTTTGGATACTAGCCCTTTATCTCATATGTCATTTGCAAATATCTTCTCCAATTCTGTCAGTTGTATTTTGGTTTTGTTGACTGTTTCCTTTGCTGTACAAAAGCTTTTGATATTGATGAAGTCCCAGTAGTTCATTTTTGCCCTTGCTTCCCTTGTCTTTGGTGATGTTTCTAGGAAGAAGTTGCTGTGGCTGAGGCCAAAGAGGTTGCTGCCTGTGTTCTCCTCAAGGATCTGGATGGATTCCTGTCTCACATTGAGGTCTTTCCTTCATTTTGAGTCTACTTTTGTGTGTAGTATAAGGAAATGGTCCAGTTTCATTCTTCTGCATGTGGTTGTCCAATTTTCCCAACACCATTTGTTGAAGAGACTTTCTTTTTTCCACTGGAGATTCTTCCCTGCTTTGTTGAAGATTAGTTGACCACAGAGTTGAGGGTCCATTTCTAGGCTCTCTATTCTGTTCCATTGATCTTTGTGTCTGTTTTAGTGCCAGTATCATACTGTCTTGATGATTATAGCTTTGTAGAGCTTGAAGTCTGGAATTGTGATGCCACCAACTTTGATTTTCTTTTACAATATTCTTCTGGCTATTTGGGGTCTTTTCTGATTCCATATAAATTTTAGGATTATTTTTCCATTTCGTTGAAAAATATTAATGCTATTTTGATAGGGATTGCATTAAATGTGTAGATTGCTTTAGGTAGCATAGACATTTTCTCAATATTTTTTCTTCCAATCCATGAGCATGGAATATTTTTCAATTTCTTTGTGTCTTCCTCAATTTCTTTGATGAGTACTTTATAGTTTTCTGAATACAGATTCTTTGCTTCTTTGGTTAGGTTTATTCCTAGGTATCTTATGGTTTTGGGTGCAATTGTAAATGAGATCACCTCCTTAATTTCTCTTTCTTCTGTCTTGCTGTTGGTGTATAGAAATGCAACTGATTTCTGTGCATTGACATTATATCCTGACACTTTACTGAATCCCTATATGAGTTCTAGCAGTTTTGGAGAAGAGTCTTTCGGATTTTCCACATAAAGTATCATATCTGCAAAGAGTGAGAGTTTGACTTCTTCTTTGCCAATTCAGATGCCTTTTACTTGTTTTTGTTGTCTGATTACTGAGGCTAGGACTTCTAGGACTATGATGAATAGTAATGGTGATCATGGACAGGTCTGCTATGCTCCTGACCTTAGGCAAAAAGGTCTCAATATTTCCCCATTGAGAATGATGTTTGTTATGGGTTTTTCATAGATGGTTTTGATGGTATTGAGGTATGTACACTCTATCCCTACACTGTGAAGGGTTTTGATCAAGAAAGGATGCTGTACTTTGTTAAATGCTTTTTCATCATCTAAAGAGTACCATATGGTCCTTGTTCTTTCTTTTTTTAATGTACTGTATCACATTGATTTGCAGATGTTGAACCAACCTTGCATCCCAGGAATAAATCCCACTTGGTCGTGATGAATAATCTTTTTAATGTACTGTTGGCTTGTATAGGCCAATAGTTTGGTGAGTTTTTGTATCCACATTCTAAAGAATATTAGTCTGTAATCTTTTGGATGAGGTTTTTTTTTTTTTCTGGTTTTGGGATCAGTGTAGTGCTGGCCTCATAAAATGAGTTCAGAGGTTTTCTTTCCATTTTTACTTTTTGGAACAGTTTCAGAGTAGATACTAATTCTTTAAATGTTTGGTAGGCTTCCCCTGGGAAACCATCTGGCCGTGGGCTCTTGTTTGTTGAGAGATTTTTGATGACTGCTTCAATCTCTTTACTGGTTATGGGTCTGTTCAGGTTTTCTATTTCTTCCTGGCTTATTTTTGGTAGTTTATATGTCTCTAGGAATGCTTCCATATCTTCCAGATTGTCAAATTTGTTGGTATATAGTTGTTCATAATCTGTTCAAATGATTGTATTTCTTTGGTGTTGGTTGTGATCTCTCCTTTTTCATTCATGATTTTATTAATTTGGGTCCTTTCTCTTTTCTTTTTGATAAGTCTGGCCAGGATTTATCAATCTTACCAATTCTTTCAAAGAACCAGCTCCTAGTTTTGTTGATTTGTTCTACTGTTCTTTTGGTTTCTATTTCATTGATTTATGCTTTGATCTTTATGATTTTTCTTCTGCTGGGTTTAAGCTTTCTTTGCTGTTCTTTCTCCAGCTCCCTTAGGTATAGGGTTAGATTGTGTACTTGAGACCTTTCTTCTCTTGAGAAAGGCTTGTATCACTATATACTTTCTTCTCAGGACCATTTTCGCTATGTCCCAAAGACTTTGAACGTTGTGTTTTCATTTTCATTTGTTTCCAGGAATTCTTAAAATTCATCTTTAATTTCCTGGTCGATCCATTTATTCATTAGTAGATGCTTGTTAGACTCCATGTATTTGAGTTCTTTCCAACTTTCCTCTTGTGGTTGAATTCTAATTTCAAAGCACTTTGGTCTGCAAATATTCAGGGAATACGTCTGATCTTTTGGTACCAGTTGAGACCTGATTTGTGATCACGACTTAAGGTAACCCTGAGCTAAGAGTACACTCCTTGGCTCTGTCTTTGCAGCTGGGTTCCTACTCTGATACCTGGCAGCTCTGCTGCACTCTGAAACCCCTGGTCCTTTTGTGACCCTGTAAGTCCTGAGACCACACTGTCCCTGTGAGGGCTCCATCCCCCACTTAACCTCTTGAGCAATGTTTCTCAGTGGAGCAGACTTCTAAAAGTTCAGATTTTGTGCTCTGCTGCTCTACCCTTTGAAAGGAGCTGGCCCCTCTTCCTGAGGTCTATCTTCCCATCATTTTGGATTTACTTCTCCACACATTCTACCTTCTGGAAAGTGGTCGCTTTTCCGGTCCTGGAATTGCTGTGTTTCTTCTCTTCTATCTCCTGTTGAATTTGTAGGTGTTCAGAATGGTTTGATAATTATCTAGCTGAATTCCTGGGACCCAATGATATTTAGGTCTCCTGCTCCACCCCCATCTTGCTCCTCCCTGTTAGTCTTTATTAATTTCAGTTGTTTTTCAGTCAAAAAGCATGAATGGTACCTGGATTTACATAGTCTATCTCTGTTAAGAGTTATCTGTGCCAACTTTCTGTTAGTCATTGTATGACCCCAGTGGACTACACCACTATTAAAACTCATATTTAAATTACATGATTTAAAATGACATATAAACAGCACTCAGTTCCAAGGAAAATGCCACAAGGAAAAAAAAATCTCTTGGGCAAAAGAGCAGGGGTAAAAATTTTTCTTCATATTATGTACAACTGGCCTTTACAATGTAGCAAATATCTGCTCTCTTTATGAAATTATATTTGCCTTCTTCTTCTTTTAAAGATGTCCCTTCCTTTGATATGTACCTTAGATTCTAATAATCTGGTTAACCATATAATCTCCATTACATTATCTGAAGTTATAGGGAAAAAATTATAGAACTTACTCTATAAGGTCTTTGTGATGTTTATGAATAGTGTATATTTTGTTTTGTTTGACCTATTCCCAACATCTATTTATCCATAGTTTTATCAAAACCATTGAGCTTTCCATAAGATCACTTTTTGGTTTTGTTGATTTTTATCTATTGTCTTTTGGGTTTCAGGGCTATTGATTTGTGTCCTAAATTTATTAGTTCTTCTTTCTACTTGCTTCAGGCTTAAATTACTCATTTTTCTCTAGTTCTCTAAAATGGAAGCTTACATTATTGATTTTAGAGCTTTCTTCTTTCCTGATATATGTATTCAATGCTATAAATTTCCCTTAAAGCACTGTTTTGGCTGTAACCCACAACTTTAGATGAGTAAAATCTTCAGTTTCACTTAGTTCAATATATATATTTTTAAATTTATCTTGAGACTTCTTTGATCCATGTGTTATTTAGAGAGGTTTATAATTTCCAAGTACCTACAAATTTTCTGGCTACCTTTCTGTTATTAATGTTCTATTTCAATCTATTATAGTACAGGAACATGCTTTTTATGATTTCTACTGTTTTAAATTTAAGGTGTGTTTAATGGCCCAACTGCTTGTAATTCATAAATACTGAAGCTGACAAATGTTGATATTTCCCATGAGGATGAGGGAAAATGTAATGCCCTCACAGAAAGGGGTCCCATGCATTTAAGAGGTTTACTGGGCCTCAATAGTGATCTATAGTTTACTGGAGAGCTAATCAAAGACTTGCAAGCACTATAAGTAGAAAGCTTTAATGGCCACTAATTGTCAAACCTGAATTTTTCTATTAAATCCAATAGGTATTCAGAATCAAGGTTTGTGTGTTTGCTTGTTTCCATTTACATTATAACATTCCCAGAAGGTGTGGCCTGAGAACGCATTGCCTAACCAATAAGGTAATATTCTAGTTTGTGCTACCCCTGTGACAACCTGGACATGTACTATCATGTTTGAATCACAGGATAACAAGACAATCTTGGGCAAGTTTATTTAAAGATGGGAAGCCTACAGTTCAGTCAGGGAAGGACAGAAATTTGTCCAAAGTCCTACTAACTAGACAGCAGCAGACAGAGCTAGAGGACTCTGATGTCCCTTAACCAGCTTCTCAAAAGTATAGCCTCTCAGTGTTAATAGACCAGCTGTCAGTAAAAACGATTTCCATTCTCAAATGTAGATTTCAAATCTCCCTTTTGGCAAGTCAGGAAACACATTTACATAGTATAGGTCCTGAGAAGCTTAAGATTTAATTTAATTTATTAAATTAATTAATTTAATTTTAATTAAAAATTTTTTAATTGATTCTGAGTTTTTGTCCTTGTTTTTGTTGTTGTTGTTTGTTTGTTTTGTCATAATACCTATTAGCATCTAAGAAACTGTTGTTTAGTGGAACATATTTTGAAAAATATGGAACTATACCTCTCTCTTTCCCTTCTGTGTCTTTTTTTTTTTTCCTATTTGTTTTGTCTTCTGGGTTACAAGTTACTCTTTTGAAATCATGGCTCTTATTCTTTTCCTGAACTCTCCACTTTGGTTTTCTGCCTTCTCTCATTGCCTGGAACAAGCAGAGTACAAAATACGTAGAAGACATTCAATGCCATTGAGTTACATTTGAATCAAGTTTAACATTGTCTTTCAAAACTTTGGGGTTTCTATCCAGACATCTGTATCACTGGAGACTGCCTTTCTTCCTCCTTTTTGTTACTTTTTCTTTTTTCCCCAATCTGGTTCATTCCTTTAGTTTAGATGTCATGTACTTCACTTCTTTCTCATCTGAAAGCTGGAGAGCACATGCGTTTTTGGTCTCACTTCTTAAAATTGAGCCACTGATGAGGAAGCAATTCCTGACAGCAGCATGCAGCTCTCTGTCATTTTCTCTGACGACTTTGCCTGCACTTGAGTGTCCTTTAGCAAAATGACTGGAATAAGTGGTGCATTTTCCCAGACACTTTCTTCTATCTTGCACGTCAGCAGAAAATCACAGCAGTGGTCTCAATGGACAATGGTAAAAACAAGACAGAAGCTGCTATTATAAATGCGAAAAGTCAGTTTGAATGTCAGCAGCCGAGGTAGGGGAGGCAAGCTGAAAGGAGCTGTAGTTTGAGAAAATGAAGAAACTATACTGTATCTTGCTCATGCTTAAAACTTTACACTCCTGCCACCTTTAAGCATAAGTGATTTTCATTGTGCAGGACTCCTGTAGAGACCACATACTTGTGGTTAGGAGTAGGCACTGCCCTAAAACACAAAGTTCATCAAGCACAGAGTTAATTACTGAAGCCAATCTGGCAAGTGTCATTTGCCCTTAGAGGTTGTTTGGCATTGAATCTAAAGGCATGGACCTGAAATTCGTGGAAAACTTGAGGGTGATTGGTTTTGAACAATTTTGTTTTTTGGGAAGAACTCTTCTTCAGTTATTCTTCAACAATCAGCATGGTTTTCTAAAGGGTTTTACAGAAATACTCAATTATGGGCAGATTAATAGGAGTTACTTGAATAAATTACACAAAATTTGAAAAACTTGGGGTTTCTCAGAGTTGAAATGTGTTAATGAGCTTTGTAAATTTTCAAGAGGAAAAGAAAGTATATGATATGTATAGACAAAAAGTATGTGATCATAGAATTTTTCTATTTGTCTTATTTTATTTATAAAGTGATACAAAATTGTAAAAATTTAAACAATGTGGCATTACATAGAATAAAATGTTAAATTCTTTCTAAATTACTGCATCTCCTGTAATCTAACTCCTCTTCCCAGAAATAACCTCAGCTAAGAGTTTGGTGTGTTTCCTTCCAAGTTTTTTTTTTTTTTCCCTAGATGTTGCCAAATTGCCCTCAAAAGAGGTTATTGCCAATATTCTCCCACTAGTAGTGAATATAAGAAGATATTTGTTTGCCTATGTCCATGTAATGTCATATATCATCACTTACTTAATTTTTTTGACAATCTTAAGGGTGAAGATTTTATCTCAAATTGTAATGTGTGAAAATCATTTCATCACTGTGTTATAATGAAACATTATGGAGACCCTAAATATCTATCAATTAAAAAAATAGCTAATTAAATTATAGGTACAGCTGTGTTTTGTAATTTTAGAAAACACAAAAGACTTACATGTGCTCACCTAAAAGGCCCTTAAGAAAAACTCTCTATGATGTGTAGGAGAAAAAACAAAGGCTTCCCCCTTAGAAAAAAATAGGAATAGCCGATATCACAAGTCCACAGATTTCAGTGATATACCAATGTGTGTGTGTGTGTGTGTGTGTGTGTGTGTGTGTGTGTATTTCATAGATTAAAGTCCAGAGGAATAAATTCCATACTTGAAAAGGTGGTTACCTTTAGGGAAGAACTATAGAGTATACTATTTTGGATGGGCATTTATTTGTTCTGTAACTGAAATCATACAAAATCATTAATGCCATATTTAACTGCTGTTCTAATTTTCGTTTATCAATTACCACTGAAGTTGTTTCTTTCCAGGACTGGCCTTAGTATTTCTTGTTCTATACATTGCCTTCATATTCATTGCAATTCTTTCCATTAGGCTTTTTCTTTTAAGGGTTTTTTTCTTTATCATAGTAAATTTCAGAGATTCCTTTTCTTTTACAGATTTTTAAACATAAGCCATATACCTGTTAACCCACCAGCTACCTGTCTGTGGGAACTTATACCAGGGCACTTAACTGCCCATATATCTGTAAAAATGTAGTTCCTGTTTGTGTTGATTGGTTCTGTGATGTTTTATCTTTGTCCAAAGAGAATGTAAATTTTTTCAATCAATTTTTCTGGTTCATATTTACTATTTTAGAGTTATGATTACTATGTTTAGAGTTATACAAAACAATCAGAAATGAGAAACACACACACACACACACACACGCACACACACACACACACAGCCATCCACAGGATCCACAGGTGTACCTGGTGAAATCATCTTCCTGGGAGTGGATTGTGCAACACAATCCCCATTTCCTAAACAGTTATAGGGATCACTGGAAGTTAAAAGAACAGATGGAGTTGTGGTCTATACTGCAATCCTCTCTCCCTTTCTTTCTCTATAAACCTGTTATGCCCTGGCCATCCTGTTCTTTCCAGAATGGCATACTTTAATGCCTTTACACTTGTGCATTGTTTTTACATATTTTTTTGTGTATATATATATATATATATATATATATATATATATATGTATATCTTTGTGTGTGTACATATATGTGTCTGTGTATTTAATATATATATCTCCAACCAAAAGCTCTACCAAATTGTTTCTGTGAATTTATGTCTGAACAACTTTTTGGCAACTGTGAAATTTTTCTGTTCCTGTATTCACAAAATGTGATTTATTTGAATACAGTCAGAGAAAAAGGAGACTGCTGGCTGCTAATACAAAAAGAAGGTAAAGCAAATGGCAAAAAATTAAGTTTCTACAAAAAGACTTCGAAAAGCAAAAAAGAAAATGGGAGGCATAAATTTAGGTCTTACAAGAGCTCTCTGTGACTAGTTTCTGTAGGGAGAGAGCTGTACCAATGTGCAGGATATAATAGAGGAAACCCAGAAACACTGAAATAAGGGTCCATAGTGGAACTTGAGGGAAAGAAGCAGAAGCTCTCCAGTAATCAAACCAGAAGACTGGTCTTATTATTTGCAATAAATGAAAACAATTATATGGACCTCTTTGAAATTGTAGGTCAATCAGGAAAAGCTTTTGATGAGCCAAGAGATAGTAGTTAGAAATATATAGTATTCTATCCATCATTGTTTTAAAATATATAAAAGACCATTCACATTTTCCTATCTAAAATTTTTATTTATTTATTTATTATTTATTTATTTATTTTACTCTGCTGTTTTATCATTTTGGTTTTGGGAAGATTGATGTATTTATAATAGCTTTCCATAGGTTAACCATACATATTGCCCCTCTTAATCCTATTTGCTCCAGAAAATTTTGAATTCTTCAATGTCAAATTGTCTTGCCATGATGGCTGTCAGAAATCTGACCCCTAAAGTCAGGGAGAGTCTCTTTCAAATCTAGTTCCAAGTGGTATCTTATGAGGGAAAAGAAAAAATAAAGCTTGAAAAATAGGCTGAGCAAGTCTATGTGCCAATTGCATGTTCTTAGCCTTTGACATATAATTAGACCTGGCAAGCATATGGCAAATGCTTTTTCAGTGTACTCTCTGCACACAATGCTCAAAACCATTTCCAAATGGGGATTTCTAGTCCCTCCTTTTGGGCCCACCAGTGGTCCTTGTTCTGTGAGTGTGCTGTGTAATTCTGACCCCTAGTGGCTGAGGAGGCTACATCCAGCCACACTTCAATTAACATGTTCTGTAAGGTGTCATGTACCAAACAGCTAACTTTTTTCTTCATTCCTGTGTCTATATCAGACTTGAAGTCACCTTACCCCCACTGTTTCATGATGCATTGTGTCTCTTACTCCATTAATCATACAACAGACAACCATGAAATCAAAAGCTGCTTCTTTTCCCCATTGATTGAGAATGAGATGTAAAGTTTAATGCAAGGGAGAACGGTTTAGGTTTTATACCCAATCAAAGGGTCACCCATCTATAGGAAACTTAAAATAAAACTTCTATAACACCAGAAGTCTGGCCTGTGTCAAATATATTTCCTAGAATTTTCCAATTTGAGCTCAGAGGCAACTACATTTTTTTCACTAGAGCTACTCTTAATAGTTGCATTTTGTATCTTGAAGCCTTCTAACAAAATCCAAATATTTAACCTGGGCTGTGTTAATATCTTCTATCAAGTTGGAACACTGGGTGGCTCAGTCTGTTAGACATCCAATTCCTGGTTTTAGCTCAGATCATAATCTCAGGGTTGTGGGATTGAGACCCAAGTGGGGCTCTGTGCTCAGCTAGGAGTCTGCTTGAATTTCTGTCTGCCCCTCTCCATGCTGGTGCACTCTCTCTAAAATAAATAAATAAATCTTAAAAAGTATCTTTTATCAAGTAAGTACCAATTAACATTACTAGTACTTTTAGCTAGTTCATGTGATAGATAAAAATAATTAAGCCGAGACTGAGGAAATGCACACAGAATCGAGTCATTTAAAACAAGGGTATGTCAATACAAAGACATAATCTGGAGCATGTAGTATCATAGAATGCCTAATATTTGGACATCATTATAGACATAATGCTTGTGGACATTATAGACATATCTCATACACACAAACACATTTACTGTAATTAAGTTTTATAAATTTCTTTCTAGGAAAGCAGGGGTGTAAACTAAGGCACAGAAAAGCTACTTGTCTTGCCTAACATTACAGAGTCACTTTATGGAAGATCTGAAAATCAAGTGCACATTTTGTTTTGTTTTATTATAAGCCCAACATCTATTCTGCACTTGATATATGGGAAAGATGCCTTGCAGGGGTCCTTCAACAGCCACTTTATTAATTTAGGAGGGCACAGAGCAGTTGGGAGGGTAGAAGTGGCAAAAGACTGGAATGTGAAATGAAGAAACATGAAATAACCTGAATTATGTCATCATTGTTTAATAGAGAGCCAACTGGACCACCTAGAACTCGAAAGCAAATGTGGAATCTTCTGGGGAACTGGAACTGTGAGTACTACGAGTTAATAAAGTAATGATCAAGGAATGGAATTTTAGCATCTTTTGAGATTTTGTCATCATCATCAAATAAGTCTCTCAGTCCCTTATTATTTAAGCATTGTGTTAGATAATAAAAATTGTGATATAATTTACAATACTCTTTTACTGGGAATTCAGTATCTGCTTTAAATAAGTTATGCCACACAATCTTGTAATCAACTTGTGAGGTTTGTTATCGTCTTTCCAAAAATGAAAAGTCTGACACTTGGAAATGTCAAGTAGAATGTCCACCGCCTTAAGCTTATAAACAGCATGGGTCACTCTCACCCCCACAGCCCATGCTCTTAACTGTAAAGACGGATACATGAATAAGATATGTGGGGTCCCCTGCCTCCTTCTATGGCTTTTAGGTCATTCCTGTAAAGTATAAACTCAATCACATACCCTTACAAGATATTCAGAAATAAAGTAAATGCTGAGTGAAAATAAAAAAGATCAAAACACAATAAAGTTCACATGAATTTCAATGTGCAATAAAATTAGACCATTAAAAAACAGGTTTTCTAGAAAGAGCCATTTCATTATGTCATGTTAAGCACTAAGATGAACTATTTGGGATATCTTTAAAACAATGGATACAAAGAAAATATCTTAGGGTTATTTACCATCCACATGAGATATGTGTAGGATTTCCTCACTCTGATTTCACCATGCAGAGGGTTCTGGTACAGAAAGGCCATTTGGGACATAGAGTGCTTATCTATGGCCACTCTGATGGATAGGTCATGGAGATATTGTCATTATGATTCATTTGAAAAGAAAGAAGAAGTAGTTGAGGTACATAAAGAAAAAAGAGGGAAAGACTTTACCATGATTATTGTGTGTGGGGACAATTAAAAAACAAAAACATAGAACAGTAATCAACCATTTCTAAATCATGCTGATTGAGTATTAAATGTTTACTTCAGATTTTGCTGAGTCTTAAGGAACAAGGGTGAAATCAGTAGGTTTTTCTGTCCTCGAGAACAGCAGCACATTTGACATGCTGTTCTTGAAGAAAGTTCTTGGTTTCTTTACATATTTTAAATGTGGTCATATTAATTGTTCTCTGAATTAGGACTATCTACCTCTAATAGGATTAGAGCATTAGGAAACTCTTAAATGCCATTTACAGATTTATAATCATGAAACCCCTCAACAGAGTGGTTCCCAAGCAGCCCAGAAACTCAAAGATGTAATCAAAATTAGATATTTAAATTAATTTAACATCTTGAACTTCATATTCATGATTCATGTTGAATATGTTTCTTGATTAGTTAGAGACTTCATCTCTTCATTTGTTAACTAGAACGAGTTACTTAGCAGGGTCTTTGTGAGGAATAAATGAAATAAACATGTGAAAAAAAAAAACCCTTGAATACTAGTTGACTCTTGTCTATTATGGATGCCTCTTGAGCCTGTTCTGCAGGCTCCCCAGCTATGCAGTCCTGTTTGGCCCCCACTGAAAAGCTTCTGAATGATACAGTTTTGATGTGTGTCTGCCATTATGGCATATGGGCTTCCAGTAACTATTTGACAGCCCCCATTGCTATCAGTTCTTCATTTGCCCACTTTCCTTATTTGTCTGTGTGCATGGTCAGCCTCTCCATTCTTTAGTCTCTCTTGACTTCCAAAAGTCTAAGAAACGAGTTACACTCTTGTCAGGACTACCTTGAAATAATTAGCACTTAGACTTTGAAAGGAGGTTGAGTGCATCTGTGGACTTCAGTGAGTGGGGCATCTATTTTGGCTACTAATAATTTTTGCTTTTTTTTTATTAAGCTACTCCCTTGTGCCATAACAGTGCTAGATAAATATTACCTCAAGAAAGGTTGTACTTTTTTCTTCTTATCTTTGTTTTTCTTTGCATGTTTCTGGGGAGCAGGAACTGTCTTGTAAATCTTTGCTTCTTCAGTGTCAAGCAAAGTTGTTACATTAAAGGCATGCCATAAATATTCCTCAAATACACAAATGAATGAAAATTTGAACTCCAGAATAGGAGGCCTCTCCTACTACTGATTGAGGGTCTTTTCCGAAATGCTATCACTGATCATCTCAATTGTGAGTAGCTTTTTTATGCTTCCCTATGACCCACAGTTGTGCTTGCACCAACTCAGCAATAAAAGAAAAAATAAAATAAAATGCTGTGTGAAAGCTATTTACATAGTGTATCGATCTCTTTATTTGCCTCTTGCAGATACTCTGACATTACCTATCTAGCCTTTTGTGTTATCAGCATAAAGGTAGAAAACCACTAACTCATTCAGATGAATTTCTTGGTGAAACTAATGATCAGCAACATTAATAGAAATTAAGTCAGAAGCTATAAAGAAAAATGACACATTAATTCTGCAACTTGAAAAAAAATACAACTCTTATTATGCTGGAATAATCCTAGCAACTCCATGCCTCCAACTTTCTTTATACATCAGGAATAAAGGCAAGGTCAGGCTAGAGGCATGGGGGAAATTCAGATAAAAATGATTGTAGGGATGTCTTTTTCTTTGAAAAGGAGCCCTTTCTAACTTTATGATGAGGATCTCGAGGGTAGAAAATATTTGTAATTTTCATCCACTCTGAATGTGATGAATAATATAACCTGAAATCTCTGATACACAGGTGATAAGAATCAGAGGCTGTTGGATGGCGTATAGTCCAATGAATGGACCCCTGCTATATGTGTATAAACCCAGGACTCTGACTACATACCTGGAACTACTTTAAACTCTATGGTCTTTAACTGACAATCTCTGTAGACAAGACTAATACAAATAAACATGTGTCACACATTATACACATAAACTATATTGTAAATGCTAAATGGTCAGAATAAACTGTCAAACAATGATATAGAAAATAAGTAAAAAGTAAATACCACTTTTAGTGATATCAGGGAAAGTTTCAGGAAAGAATTCAGAAGTTGGGATTTTACTGGAAGGGAAGTTAGAAATTAGCCAGACAAAGGATATCAAACATTTTCTAATAAGTGAAATATATCTTTAAATAAACTCTTGTGCATAAATGTAACATGTAACTGTTACAAAGTAGAATATTCATGGGTAAAGTTAGGAGAAAAGGTAAGATTCCATGTGTCCCCAAATCATCCCCCCTACATTTTTAGGACAGACATTTCTTGGGAGCCTCAGAACCTTACTCAGTTCAGTTTGAAAATCCCTGAAAATAAAAGCTAGATATACCCCTCCCATTACTACTAATATTAAGTATAGCCCAAATAGCTTTAAAAGGAAAATAATATTTCTCCCTTACAAATAAGCCTGAAATACTGCTGTAATTGATTTAGATGCTCAACACTTCTATCAGCAATGCAAGGTCTTTGTTTTATTTTTGCAATTGTTAACATATTGGGATTTATTTATTTATTTATTTGCCTCACTGTCACACATGGCTAGTGCAACTCCAAATATAACATCTGCCTTGAAAATGAGAAGAGGGAAGAGTGGCAGTGCCATACAGAAATGTCTTTTACTCTCAATAACAATGAAAAAAAAAAAGCAAAAAAACCATGTCCAGAACACGTAGCAGTCACCTGTTTATGCAATATTGGCTATAACCTTGTCACACAGCCATCCATATCTACCAAGGTATCTTGGTAGATCTTGGAAAAGAGTTATCCTACTTGGCACTGAGCATATTAGCCCTGGACAAAAGTAGGGTCCTGTTTACAAAGGAAAAGCGGTCTTGTTCAATCTGCCACTATACATCTAGCCTCATGCCCTCATTGTATAACTGGGAACACTGCTGTCCTTTGGCTTGGTTAGTGTTTCCAGCACATTGATGATGGGGCTTGTTACATTCGCAACTGAACCTTGATAAATAAATCAAATCTGGAGAAGTAGAGAGATGGGGAGAGAACATTTCAAGTGAAGAACAGTGGGTCAGATGTATGAAACAGGATGTTGTGCACTTGATACTTTCATATCCAATGGTTCACTTTCATTTTCAGGCCTCACTTAAAAATCATCCATCTTTTCTGCATTCCATTCATATTTGAATATAATTCCTCAATATTTGTAGTTGTGAATATTTTACTACATGGAAACCTTTTCTTCACTCCTAATTACTTTACTTAGCCGATTTTTTTCCTTTTTGAGGGTGATTGTATGAATTTATTAGCTTGAATATTAAGTAAACGTTAACCAAATTGGAGAATTCCTTCTCAGCCTCTGACTTTTCTAAACTCAAATTCCAGCTTCACATTCTACTGTGTAGGCCTCAATAAGTTACCTAACACTTTTGTGACTCTTGCTTCATCATCTGGCAGAGGAGAGTAATCACAATGCTTTCCTCTTAGGGTTGGTTTGAGTTATACCTCATTGACCGCAGGCCCTGCCCATGGACCAGTATGAGATGCACCCTGTGCATTCACAAAGTGTTGTCTATGGTTACTGCTAAGTGAGCTTCAGATGTGCTGGAATGCTTTTTCCTTAAGACTTTTGACAGAAAGGTTGCTATTGACATAGTACTTTTCATGGCCAAATGCTAAACTTCAGGACATTTACTTTTAATATAATGAAATCTGGTTCTTATCCTCTTGCTCTCTCAGATATCTAGTGTATGTTCCTTTCTTTCTTTCTTTTTTTTTTCTGCTTCATTTTTCCTTAGAAGAAGAAGTATGATGAACTAATTACTAACTGGGTCATCCCATTCATATGCAAAACAGGATGTTGGAGAAAGTGGAATATGCTTAGGAAAAAGAAATTATGAGCAGTGGAATTACAGGCAAAAGAAAAATGCTACATGAGAGTAGCATTCCCAGTGTCTCCCAAGTCCCATTATTTAGATAATTATGTACTAATGACATATGTAAGGGTGTTCCTGATAAGCTCTTGATGTGTTTAAAAAAACACCTATCATGAAAGAATGAAATGGGAGTAAAGAAAACTAAGCAACTACATAAAACTGGCTGGTTTGGTAAATACTTATTAGCTTGATATTTGTGAAGTTAACAAAAATGGCTGATGGTTTTCGGTTTTGGGATTCCTTCCTAATAAACTGAAAATAGCCATTGTAACTTTCCCTTAAAGTTCAGACTCTTCAAAATTCCTTGTTTCCTTGACTTAGCCACAGTTCATCTGGGCTTCACTCATTTGGAGGAGGTCAAGGCAATGGTACCTAGAGTCTGCAGGTATCCCTTGAACAATAATGTTTTTTTGCAAGAAAGATTTGGTTTTGCTTTTCAGTGAAAATCAAGCCACAGACATGAACACTTTTGCAAGAAGATACCTACATCATTGTAATTTTTTAACTTGGTTAAACTAAACTGTGTTTCTTAGAGTTAATTCCCTATACATCTCTGATGAGGGCTGGCCAGAAGAGAAAGATGTTTAAGATGAGGAGAAGTGAAGAGAAGCTATGTCTATTCTTTGGAGGTGGATAGAGGCCAGGCCCTGTTGGAGCTCTCACAGGTTTAAGATTGGCTCGGCTTGCTGGTGAGGGCAGCAGGAGAGTCACACACCTCCTCTGCTTTCCACAGGATTTCTTTCTGCAGCTTCTCCACATTTGTGGCCAGGTGGGGGTGTAGCTCCAGATCCCCATGGCAACAAAGTTGGAGACCTAACAACAGGGAGAGAATATGGGATCTGGTAGGACACAGGCACAGGTTCCAGTTGTCCAGTCTGCTTCATATTCATTTTCTTTCCCTGACTCCCTGATCTGTGACTTCAGGCTTAGGGTCAGATGCAAAAGTAGAAGGAACAACTGAGCCAATGTTGCTTTACCAACTCTCCTAGCTGAGTCAGGTCAAATCTCTGTAAATGCCTTATTTTTAATCATAGTTCACTTCTCACATGGAATTGGCACTGTACCTTTTGACATCCTTCCTAGTGTAGTAAGTGGTGAGAATTCCTGCTTACATGTTCTTGAAAACTTTCCCTTGGTCACTCCCACTTTTATTTAGAACATTCCTTTCTTTATTCTGCATTCACTACTCATCCAAAATTTTAGTGCCAGTGTATTTTTTTTTTCTAAGTGTTGATCTTTTGTAATTTATGGAAACTTTTTCTTTTTACCCTAAAATATTCCCTCCAACCTCCCTCATATTTCTCACTGTACCTGATGCAACACAGAAACAAAAACAGAGATTCCTTCTTCACTGCAGAGGTTCCTAGCCAAATATACTCTCTGAAGGAAGGGATAGGGATCCTGAATACACACAGAGTTAGCACTGGGCTAAGGTGGCCCTGTCACCTGAATATATAGAATGTCCTGCTTTGTAGTTTCTGAACACTGTGAGGACCTATAGCAACTTTGGAAAATCATGGACAAACTTCTTTTGAGGTCTTTATTACTCATTATTTAGTGTCTTATGGAAGTTATGGAATTTCTTTGAATACACACATAGGTTTCCAAATCCAAGTGAAGAGAGAGGAGGAAGAGAATCAAACTGTAAAGGCAAGAACTACCAAAAGCTTAAGGTGTGCAGCAATGGAGGAAAAATGGTGAATTCCAGAGAAATTCAAGTGCAGTGACTTATACAGAGTTTCTGTGGCTTAACTCAAGTTGGGGTGAGCGTTGGGAAGAAATCAGGATTTCAAAGTAGGATTGGGAGATTGGAAAGCCTTAAGGCACAGAAAGAGAACCTTAATTATTAGTAGCACAGTACTTCAAATGTCTTTACTGTGATTTAAATAAAAACCACATTATGCCATGTCTGTATATATGAACATCTTTTCTTCTTCCAAAGATGCCAAAAAAGTCTACAGTATACACTTTACTTATAAAATCCTCCCCTGTCTCTTCTGCATCACTATCCTACAACCACTTTTATGTATATTTTCTGTTGCATTTCATAGTTCCCATGCTGTGATTGATGTCTTTTTTCAGTTAATGTTATACAGACTTGTCAAGCCAAAAATACTACTGCATTGTGATGTAGATTCTGGAGGGAAAACGCAAGCAATGTTGCATGTGTATGAATGCATGTGTGTCTGTATGCAAGGGTTGGGTGTGTCTGCATGTGAGTGTTCTCCAGCTCACGTATTGCTACAGCTCTGTCTGTCTCAGTCTCTAACATTGGTCTATAGGAGGTTTTGACACAAAGTAACTAAGACTCGGTGCTATACCATTTACCCATAAATCCTTCACTGTATTTTCTTTTACCTTTTTACCCATATCTGAATCTCAACTATTTTCTTCCTAGGCATGTCTTCTCCTACTGGTGTAATTTCTAAGGACATTAAGACCAATATTCTCCCCTTAATCTTTAGGGAGCATGGTCCTGGAAACTAACTTCCATATCTAAAATGTCCAATCATTTGTGCCTGCCAAAGGGATCCTCACACAAAAATGTATTAACAGACTTTCCTTGCCTGGGCATATGTGAAATTCTAGGTTCAGAGCTCTGCAAATATTCTTGCAACTGGTATTTTCAAAATACACATAAATCTTCTTATCAATATCAATAAGTGCATAGAATGTGTGATCATTTCATTTGATTACACATCCTTACATCCTTTTATTTTATAAACCATTAAGAGTGGACTGAGAGAAATAAGCACAAATTGCTGTGTGTCTTAGTTTTCTATACAAACCGGAATTGAATGCCCAGTATAAATTATAGAATGTTTGCTCTGTGTCCCACCCTGTTATGTGCTCTAATGCATATTCTGATGTCAATTCTGAACTGGAAAAAGAAAATTCATTGAGAATATGAGGGTGACAAAAGCAAAATGAATGAGATAATATTTAAATGTCAAACTTTATGGTTGATGTAAAATTTTAAGATTAAGAAAAATTATCCATTATAATTTTTCTCCTCTTCATGTTTTTCTTATATCTTTCAGCTTCTTGTACTGTACTCCTTCTCATTAGTATTCTTAATGTAAACTTTATAATGAAGAAAAAAATATGCACAGACCCATTAGCAATTGAGTATGACCATCTCTTCCACCTTAAACATACACACAAGCACCCACACATACGTACCAAAAAAAAAATCACAAGAAAAACTCCTAATCTCAATTCAGCTTCAGTTAAACCCAGTTGTCCAAGTTCTGGTGCAAAGTCACCTCTTGTAGAGTTATTGGCTCTCACTTTCTCCACTTTCTTTTTTTTTTAAATTTATTTATTTGACAGACAAAGATCACTAGTAAGGAGAGAAGTAGGCAGAGAGAGAGGAAGGGAAGCAGGCTCCCTGCTGAGCAGAGAGCCCCCGTGTGGGGCTCGATCCCAGGACCCTGGGATCATGACCTGAGCCAAAGGCAGAGGCTTTAACCCACTGAGCCACCCAGGTGCCCCTCTCCACTTTCTAATTAGACTTCTCCACCGCCACCACTCCACCAATATGACATTCATTACCAACAATGCCATTCGTCTCACTAAATTCAGTGGATATGTTTCAGGCTTTACTTTCACAGCATGCTCTTGTTTATAACCCCTTCCTTTTTGAAAGGCTTATAACCCCTTCCTTATTTCTTTGGTTTCTGGCCTTCATTTGTTTTTCTGGCTCCTACTCCTCAGTTTCTTTGTCCTGACAATTCAAATGTTACACCAATATACATCTCATGTGTATTCTTTTCTCTTTTTACTCTCTCCTTTTGTAATCTCTTAAATGCTATGGCTTCAATTGTCATCCATATATGACTCGTTCCAAAGTTATCTATAGCTCAGATCTCAACGCTGAGCTATAGATCTGATCATCAAACTGTCTTGTCAACCCTTACAGATAGATGTTTACAGGTGTTTAAAAGTTAATATTTACAGGACTCAGCTTTCCTCTACCCTCAAGGTGATGTTTGGATATTCATCAACTCCATGCTGGCGAATACAAACTGCAATACCTTAAAATCAGTCATACCTTAAAGTGAATCACCCAGTAGCTTTGTCTGCTCATTCTGTTCTTAGGTAACGATTTTGCACCTCTGGCCACAGGAAGGCATCACAGGAAACAAACCAAGATAATAGGAATTCTGAAGGTGTGAAGGGGCGAGAAAGGCCCAGCGTCCAGCCACGGAGTGAATATCATAGACACGGAAGGTACCGCAAAGGGGATATAGTCAGTGGTATTGTAATAGCATCGTGGGGTGGCAGATGGTAGCTACACGGTGGTGAATGAGCACAGCACAAGATACAGAGTTGTTGAATCACTGTTATATACCTGAAACTAATGGCATGTAACACTGTATGTCAACTACACTTCAATTTATAAAAAAGTATGTAATAGGGTTATTTTTTTCACCCTGGGATTTACCAAATTAAAAGTGGCAAAGAGAAGCTTCCAGTGTCTACTGGCTTTCTGGTTTATGAAGGTATCTATAGTGTAGTCTCTGGTTTATAAAGATATCCACAGTTGAGAATAAGAAGAAAGCCCATCTACCCAATAGGAAAAATCAAACCAACAGTTTTAAAGAATCAATAATAAGAGGTAAAAGGGAAGTCGACTATGTTGTAATCTTGACCTCTAAACAACCATGAAACAAATTCTACATCTGTTTTTCTGAACTTTTGGTTATCTTTTAAGTTGATAAGTTTCCTAATTCAACAGTTTTGTTTTGTTTTGTTTTTTTCTTATGCTGGCTTGGGATTCTATGACAAGCAATCAAGAGCTTTTGACTGTAAGATTCAACAAACCCTTACGACTTCCATCCTTGCAACTGCTCTAGACAGAAACGCAGGATTCACTTTTGACTCTTATATCTCCCTAAACCCCTGTTGCCATGGAACATAAATATTTCCAAATGTTTTTCAAATTCATCCACTTTTATCAATTGCTCTACCATTACCATAGTATAAATTACCAAACTCTTTCTCAAGTCTTAGCTTTTCTTACTCAATCCTAACATACCATTTTCAGATACAGTGATCAGGATGGTTCCTTGATTCTACATTAGCATTCTTCCAATTCTTTGAATATGCCAATTTTTTCCCTACCTTGGTGTTGATACAATGTTATTACCTTTGTCTGTGACACTCCTTATTAAGGTATACATATTTTAAGACTCATTTCCAAACCTACTTCTTCAAGTAAACTTTCCCTGACTGGTACTAATCTTTCTAATGTATAATTGCATTGCACTTATTTTACTTTTAATTCCAGACAAGTATAAAACAATGAATAGGTGATAAGTCCTAACTGATAATTTTGTGACTTCTCAGAAAGGAAATTCCTTTAGGAAGATTGTTTTTACCTTTTAAGTGATCTATTCCCAAGGTCTAGTATGTTGTGTTGTATTTTTTAAGACATTATGCATCTATTTTTAAGACAAACAAATGAGCAATGGGGATAGAATGGTGTTCAAAAGTGTTTTAAAAGTCTAATTTACATGAACAGAGGTCCATTTGTATCTCTTTTATATTTTCCTTTGTCTAGGACCTCTCACTTTTATTTTAATCTTGAGGACTACAGTACATCCATAACAATTAGTGATTAAATAATCAAGGTTCATAAAGCTGAAAAAACCCAATATGATTTCAAAGCAATAAATAAATTCTTTGCTTTAACTTCCAACTGTCCAGAAATGGGGGTCTTTCTGAACTCATACATTAAAAATGGAACTAACCTCTACTGCAAATATGTCCTTCATTAGCCTACTTCCACTATTAGAAAAACAAACCTTTATTAGTAGTTGGGAGATGGCGAAAGGCCAGGTTCTTTTTCTACTACTGTAAAATGGTGCTTTATTGAATAGCCTCATTGAGATATATCCCACTGAAGCAGAGGGAATAGGGGAACCAGTAACTGTGGTTTCACAGTCTTAATATAGCAAGCATATTTGTATTCATTACAGTGGCCCTTGGAGTCTATTGAGGATGGAGATATAAAACTGGAAGAGATAAGGCAAAGGGACAACAAGAAAATCCTTCCACTGCCTCAGGCAGTGGGCATAGAAGAGGAATGATAAACACGTGCATCCCCTTTAGTGAGTTGGATATTGGGGATATTTTTCTTTTTAATGTTCTTTAACAGGATATATTTTCTTGAAAACCAAACAAAAATTAAACTCATTTTGTTGCCAAAATATGCAATTTACTCACTGATTTGTTTTTCCTTTTCAGAGGGCACTTGGCTTTTGTTCACAGGTGAGCAATTACCCTGCCCTTTCCAACATCTGCATATCTGGTTATATTTTCCAAGTGAAGAATCTGAACAATTGTGTGGAAAACATTAATCCATGATCCTTCTGTGAGTTAATTTGTAATGCTGAAGTAAAGGCAAGTAAAGGCAAATTTTTTCAATATCGTTTAATTACATATTATATATTTATATATTTATTTTATATATAATATATACTACATATTATATATTTATTTATAAATAATATGTAGTATACATTATATATTTATTTATTTGTATATATAAGTATACATTATATATAAAAGCAATGTTTTTTAATATATTAAAAAAAAGTTGTGTGATTATTGGAGAAGCTAAAAGCTTTCCTGTATTAATACGGCATGGTACAATGGTAATTAATTGAGATAAAGCATTACTAATCCCCAGGTCCAATGACCACTCCCATTAATGGTGCCATGTGAATGGATGGTTAAGCCATCACTGCTGATAAGTAAGCCAGGTGGCATCAAGTTTTTACACCTCAACAAGGTGAGAAAGGTTGATGAGTGCTGGGCAGAAGTTACAAGCACAAGGGAAAAGAAGAAGAAGTACTACAAGGAGAGTTTAAAAAAAATAGAACTTTGTGTCTTTAGACAAGTCATTTAAATTCTATAGGCCTCAAATACTTCCAAATTTAGATGTAAAATTTATTGTATCTCTGACACCTTTAACAGGTAATCTAGATGTTGACCCAAGACTACATAGCTTACCTGTTTTACCCTGCTTCACTTTACTGTGCTTGCAAATATTGCATTTTTTACAAATTGAAGGTTCAAGACTTCAGTGGAAGAAGTAACCACAGATGTGGTGAAAATAGCAAGAGAACAAGAATTAGAAGTGGAGGCTGAGGATGTAACTGAATTGCTGCAAGCTCATGATATAACTTGAATAAATGAGAGGTTGCTTTTCATGGATGAGCAAAGAAAGTGGTTTCTTGGGCTGGAACTACTCCCGGTGAAGAACTGTGAAAATAGCTGAAATGACAGTAAATGACTTAGAATATTGTATAAACTTAGTTTATAAGGCAGTGGCAGGGTTTGGGAGGATTAACTCCAAATTTGAAAGAAGTTTCACTCTTTGTAAAATACTATTGAACAGCTATAGAGAAATCATTCATGAAAGAAAAAAAGTCAATCAATGTGACAAACTTCATTATTGTCTTATTTTAAGAAATTGCCACAATGACCCCAACCTTGAGCAACTACCACTCTGATCAGTCAGCGGCCATCAACACTGAGGCAAGAGTCTCCACCAGATGATGGTCAATATTTTTTAGCAATAATGTATTTTTAAACTAAGTTATGTACATTTTTTAGACATGATGCTATAAGATAGTGTAAACAAAAATTTTACATGCACTGAGAAACAAAACATTTGACTCTCTTTATTGTGATACTTGTGTTATTGTGGAGGCCTGAAACCAGACCCACGATTATCTCCAAGGTATGTCTGTACTTTGAGAAATCTGTCTTAAGTACATATTAGAAATGAAGAAATTATAAGTGAAATGAAATATTCAGCTTAGTGTTATTTATAAATGAATAAATATTGAAACTGTAGAAATATTAATAATAGCAGGATAATTAAGTAAATTAGGATAAATTCCTATTGTTTCATCATAACAAAATAATGTGTAATTATTTTAGCAAAAATGATGCTTACAAATGATGAATGAAAATATCCAAAGCTACATGCCTCATATATAGTACATGTACCTCATCTCATCACTTCTCACATTGTATCAAAATTATTATAAGTGTGTATCTGTCTGTTCTTACTAGGGCCTAGAATTGATAAAGGATCAAGTCATATTTTTATCTTTACATTTTTAATGTTTAGCATGGGGGTTACAGAGTTCAGAAATCTGACTAAGCTGCATGAACACAATTTATGACCTATGAAGAAAACTAACAATTTTAAATGTATGAAACTCTTTTTGAAATTTAATGTGGTAGGTACTGGAAAAACTAAGATGAAAGAAGCAAGGACCTAATCTTAATGGACTCACTATCTAGCAGTGACAAAACCAAATAATTTAGTGAGATAATATTGGAAGATCATAGGTATATAATTAGAGAAGTAATCAAAGGTAGTCATTGAGTTTGCAAATGAAAGAAACTTATATCTGAAGAGTTATTGGGCAGAGCTCATTTATTAGCTCATGGAACCAACCAGTAAGAGGAGCAACCAGTTAGTCCTAGAGAGTGCTCTCAGAGACCTGAATCTTCCAGAATTTTCTTTATTTATTTTTATCCATACCTTAATTATTTTTTTCTGTTTTTCTATGGATGTCAAAATTGGCTTTCTCTACTGTCCAAAAAAAATGATTATCAGTTTCTTCAGATGCATAGTCTAGGTTTATAAATGGAAAGAGACTGAAATTTTATTTCTTTAAGTCAGAAATTATACTGATGATACTTAACTGGTCCCCTTTTGCAGGTGTTATTCAGCAATAGCTGTGAATCAACAGCATTCAAGAAAACAACATGATTTTTTCTTTAAAGTCAGCTTTGTGCCCAACATGGGGCTCGAACTCATCACCCCAAGGTCAAGAGTCACTTGCTTTACTCAATGAGCCAGCCAGGAGCCCCAAACATGATGTTTATAGTAGGGAAAGGCACCTTTATCAATGATAGTGGTCCAGTTCTGGGCAAATAAGTAGGATGTTTAGAGATTTGTTAAGTAAATCTTAATATGTAAACTTAAAAATGTGTAAACTTACTTTTGAAAGGTGACTTGGACTCTTCATGTAATAAGAAATAAGGACCATTCTTTAAACATAACAGATTGAACAAAAGGTTGAAGCAATATAACATTCTTGCAGAACCTGTGGATTCTTGAGATACTGTTGGGACAAAACAAAGAAGGAAGCAGTAAGAGAGGATAAGAAGATAAGGAGCTTGGCCATAAAGAGATTGGAATATGAAACTTTAAGTTTTTTTATAGGTAATTGGGAATTATTTTTCATATTTTTTGTAGTAAAATATACATCACATAAAAATTTCCATTTTAACTATTTTAAGTGTATAATTTAGTACCATTAATTACATTCATCACTATTATCTAGTTAGAGAAATTTTTCATCATTCCAAAAAGAAACTCTGTACTCTTTAAACAATAACTCCCCATTCCACCCTCTCCTCAGTCCTAGCAACTTCTATTATACTTTCTGTCCTTGTGAATTTGCCAATTCTAGTTACTTCTTATAAGTGAATCATACAATATTTGCATTTTTATGTCTGGCCTATTTAATGTAGCAAAATATTTTCAAGATTTGTCTATGTTGAAGCATGTGTTAGAATTTCATTTCTTTTTAAAGCTGAATAATATTCTGTTGTATGTATATACTACATGTTGTTTATTCATCATCTCTTGATGGACATTTGGGGTTGTTTCCGCCTTTTGGCTATTGTTAATAATGCTGCTATGAATATTGTTCTACAAGTCTCTGTTTCAGTCTCTGCTCTCAATTATTTTAAGTATACCCATGAAGTGGATATGCTCGATCATATGATAATTCTGTCTTTAACTTTTGGAGGAACCATTGTACTGTTTTCCACTGTGGCTGCAATATTTTACATTCTTACCAGCAATGCACTAGGTTTTCAGTTTCCAATTTCTCCACATCCTTGCCGACAATGGTTATTTTCCTTTTTTAAAAAAAAAAATTATGTTTTTTTCAAAGATTTATTTATTTATTTGACAGAGAGAGATCACAGCAGGCAGAGAGGCAGACAGAGAGAGAGAGAGGAGGAAGCAGGCTCCCCGCTGAGCAGAGAGCCCGATGTGGGGCTCGATCCCAGAACCCTGGGATCATGACCTGAGCCAAACACAGAGGTTTTAACCCACTGAGCCACCCAGGCACCCCTCCTTTTTTTTTTTTTAAATACTAGCCATCCTAATACATGTGAAGTGGTATCTCATTGTGGCTTTGATTTTTCATTTTCTTAATGACTAGTGATGTTGAGTGTTTTTTTAATGTGCTTATTGGCCATTTGTATAACTTTTTTTTTAGGAGAAATGTCTATTCAACTCCTTTGCCCATTTTCATTTGGTTTATTTTCTTTGTTGTTGTTCATGAGTTATAGGTGCTCCTCAAATACTCTGGATATTAATCCCTTATCAGATTATGATTTACAAATACTTTTTCCCAATCTGCATTTTTTTCACTCTTTATAGTGCCCTTTGACTCACAAATGTTTTTAATTTTAATGGAGTCAAATTTAGTTTTTGTTATTGTTGGTCCGTGATTTTGGTTCTATATTCAGGTGACTGGGAATTTTAAATGGAGTAGTAATATAATTAAATTTGGATATTAGAATCTCTTAGATGAGATAGTTGAGGGTGTCTTAAGAAGAGAAAAAAATTTAAGACAAAAAGACAAGTTAGTAAGCTACACAAAAAGGCTTATGGAGGGGCACCTGGGCGGCTCAGTGGGTTAAAGCCTCTGCCTTTGGCTCAGGTCATGATCTCAGGATCCTGGGATAGAGCGCCGCATCAATCTCTCTGCTCAGCAGGGAGCCTGCTTCCTCCCACCTCTCTCTGCCTGCCTCTCTGCCTACTTGTGATCTCTGTCTGTCAAATAAATAAATAAAATTTTTTTAAAAAGGCTTATGGATAAGAAAACAGATAGAAGAGCTGCAATTCTTCCCCTCCCTACACTCCAGATTTTGTTAAATGAACAACAAAAAGAACAAAAGTAAAAAAATGGGCAGAAGATATGAATAGACACTTCTCCAATGAAGACATACAGATGGCTATCAGACACATGAAAAAATGTTCATCATCACTAGCCATCAGGGAGATTCAAATTAAAACCACATTGAGATACCACCTCACACCAGCTAGAATGGCCAAAATCAGCAAGACAGGAAACAACGTGTGTTGGAGAGGATGTGG